>VMDO01006256.1:13315-102493 GCA_007922755.1 Pedetes capensis | reverse complement strand
TGCGATTTTTAGTCCATTTATATTGACCTCATTCTTATCTTCCCTCCCCCCCTTTTAATGTGATCTGACCTTTGAGTAGGATTTTTCCTTCTTGTAATTTTGAGTCAGCTCTCTCATATGAGTGAGAACATGTGTTGTTTCTCTTTCTGAGCTTGTGTTTGTTCACTTAAAATAATTTTCTCTAATTCCATCCATTTTGTTGCGAATGATCCTATTTCATTTTTCTTGATTGCTGAATAGTATTCCATTGTGTATATATACCATAGTTTTTTATCCATTCTTCTGTTGCCTCATAGGGTTTTCAATGGCTTACTATCTCGGGATTGCTTTGGGTGTGGATTGCCACGTCCTTCTCCCATTTTTGCAGTGCTGGGGATCAAACCTGGCTCCTCAGAGAGTGTAGGGCAGCGGTCTACCAACTGAGCCAAATTCCAGCCCCTTATATCTCTCCCTTATATTCGTATTTCATATTCTATCTCTATCTCTATCTCACTCTTCTTCCTTCCTGTCCCCATCTCCCTCTCCCCCCCCTCCCCTGAGGAGTTGAACCTGGAGCCTTACACATGCTTTTTTGCAAGCACTCAGCCACTGAGCTGTACATCGGCCCATGTGTATTTTGAGACAGGGTCTAGCTAAGTTACACAGGCTGCCTCTGGCCTCACACTTGCGATCCTCCTGCCTCCGCCTCCCGAATCCCATGCCTTCCCCATATCTCATTCTTCTTCTCCCTGTAATTGTTTCTTTGTATTCCTCTCTGTCCCTCCTCTGACCTCCCCATCTGTCTCTCCTCCCTTCTTTCTCTGTCCTTCCATCTTCCTCTATCCCTCCCGCCACACACACAACTCGGCTTCATCATGATCAGTGGCACCAGGGCAGGCTGGAGCCAATGCACTGAGGCACGAATGTGCTGAGCCAGGGAAGGTGCTGAGGACTGGGTCCAGGCATCTGAGGTGGACAGGAAATGCCTGGCAGTGTGCCTGGCCTCAGCCCAGCTCCTGGCAGGCAAGAGCCCCAGCCTTGCTGTTTCCTGGGCTTCTGAGGCTGGGGCCTTTCCCTAGGATTTCCCCTGTGCCCCCAATTATTCCTGCCTGGATCACCCAGCAAAAGGCACCACACTAGCCGGTCCACCTTTTTCCATTCCCTTCCCAGCCATGGCTACCCTCACACCTGCCCTCCTGTGCCTTGGTGTCCTGGGTTTCCCCAGGGCCCTGGGTTTCCTTGGGGCTGAGAGAACGAGGACGGCAGACAGCTGGTGAGCTGGTCTGGCCTTAAGGCAGAAGACTGGCCACACTGGCTGGGTTTGGAGGGCTGCCTGGCACCATTCTGTGACCCAGGGTTGGCCAGGGTGAGGCTTCTCTAGACAGGACCCCAGCCAGCTGGATCAAGGGTCTATTTGGGCAGACCCTGGGCCAGGAGATTGGCCAAACTGGTTGTGAAAGGGGGCTGGGCAGCTGGTCCACAGGAAGCCACTCAACCGTTTCCTACAGCTCTGTGAACCGTGTAGGAATAACCTGTCTTCCATGCAGGCACCGAGGCCCGTAGAAGGCAGGAGCCCTGCCCAGGTTCCCACGGCGAGGATGTGGCAGAGGATTAAGACCTGCCTTCCCTGGCCTCAGATACTCCGGGTTATTCTGACTCCCTCTGTGATCCCGCTTCCCTCAGACTCAACAGCTGCGTTCGTGGGTTCCTAGGGCCGCCACTTCATCACAGCTTTCTTGGAAAACGGGGGCGCTGAGAAGCCCGACTTCCGGCTGTGTGTGTCGCCACCGCCCAAGGGGCCCCCGACGGCGACGCTAGTGACAGTGCCGAGTGCTGTTGATGAATCCACGTGGGCGCTCCCGCCCGGCCCCGAGCCGCTGCGCCGCCTGCTGGGCGCTTGCTCCTTGGTGCAGCCGTGACCGCCGCACAGCCCACCTGCCTGCGCCTCACGCCCCCTGTGCGGGTCTTGCTGCACCGCGCTGAGCCTTCTTCCGCCCGCCGATCCTTTTGCACCTTGAACCCGTCCGGGAGCTGCGGTAATAGAGCCCAGGTGACCCATCCAGCTCCCGTGTTGTGGCCGCTCATCCCGTTGCGCTGCTGGCTGGTCACAGTTGTCAGCAAACAAGGCACAACTCCTGGGACCATGTGTCCAAACAACGGCTGCCCCTCGGTCACAGCGCCCGCGTTTGCCAGATACCCGGGGTCGCACCAGTGGGTCCCAGTCCTGCAGACCGTGTATACGTGGCGGCCAAAAACTTGGGTCGCCTACGCTTCTAGCCAATGTGCGCGCGGGTGGAGTGTTCTTTGGCAGGTGTGCAGGAACTTTTCCTGGCAGTAGCCAGGGGTGGCGGGGGATGTCACCTACGATCCCTCCTTTGCGCTCCCGCCCAGGGTGGGCGAGATCAGCTGCAGCCTCGCACTCCCTGTGCGACACGACTTTTCCAATGTGGCGGTGATCGTAGAGCTCACGCCTGCCCTGGAGCTCCTGGACCCGCGGCCGCTGCCGGGCGGGGACTGGAGCTTCATCCCCGTTGGCCCTAAGCCGAGTCACGGGCGGCATGCTGGGCTGAGACTGGTGTCAGCTCCGCGCTTCTCCAGGCAACAGCGCTCTGCACCACCTGGAGGCCTGCGGGTGGCCTGTGGGCGCGCTCAGCTTTCACACCTCCAGAGCCTGGGCATCTGGACCCAGACCCTGGGGACAGCTGGGGACAGGCGAGCAACCCTGGGCCTAAGGGCCTCGGGAGGTGAGCTGACGATGGGATTCCTGGAGGTCTGGGAAAATCATAGTGTTACATTTGATTGCTCCTACAGCAGCCAGGGAGACAGTTTCTAAAGGCAAGTCACGTTCCTTCGCCACTCAAAATCCTCCCACGCAATCGTCCCGCCTCCCAGCAAAAGCAAAGTCCTGACAGTGATTGATAAGGCCCTACGTGATCTACTCCCTTTACCTCTTCCATCTCATTTCTTCCCGCTGTGGCCTTCTCTCACTCTGTACCAGCCACACTAGCCCCCTTACTTTCTTCTTCCTGTCCCAGGGCCTTTGTACTAGCGGTCCCCATGATATCCCTATAGATCATTCTCTCACCTCCTTCAAGTCTTTGCTCAAATGTTACCTTCCTACTGAGGCCGACCTAACTACCAGATTAAAAAGTGCAATCTCCTACCCACTACATTCTCTAGCCCTTTCCCTGACTTTTTTCACAGCACATATCAATTTTTATTTTTGGTTCTGGGGATCAAACCCATGTTATGCAAGCACTTAACCACTGAACTACACCCTCAACCCAGCACACATCACTTCCTACATGCTTAGTTATTCTCTTATCTTTCTCTGCTACACATAAGGTCCTTAAGACCAATGAGTTTTTCACTGTTTAAGTTTTTAAATATACACTTCATTGCACAATTTTTAACTATACACCCTGAGTGAATTTTTACATATATGTACACTTATATAACCATCACTTAAATGAAGCTATAGGACATTTCTCTCATCCCAGATAGCTTCATGGGTTCAGAGTCTTTTGGGGGGAGGTGGTCTTGGTTTTACTTTGGTTTGGTTTGGTTTTATTGAGGCAGGAGGGTCAGCTCCAGTTAGAGGCCAAACTCATCATCATGGCGAGTTCCACGCCAACCTGGGCTACCTAGTGAGACCCTGCTTCAAACAGCCATTAATTGCTTAATTAATTAATTGTTTTGTTTCCTGTTAAGTCGCTGGCCCTTTTGACAGTACTCAGACTTAAGTAAATATTTTTGGAATAAATAATGATAGCTATAATTTGTTACGGGCTGGGATTTAGCTCAGTTGGTAGAGTGCTGCGCTGCAGTCTCTGAGGTCCCAAGTTTGAGTCCCAGCACCACAAAAATAGGAGAAGGACCTGGCAATCCACTCCCGAAGCAATCCCGAAACAGTCAGCCATTGAAAACCCTGTAAGGGTCGCTATGAGTCGATGGCACCTAACAACAACAACAACAACAACAACATAATTTGTTACATATGCACGACATCATATCCCTGGTGCTGGGCTCAGAGAGGAAATTGTTGCCCGACATCACTTTTTTTTTTTTTCTATACTTGGGGGTTGAACCCAGGGCTTCACTCATGTTTTTCCAGTGATCTATCACTCGCCTGAACTTCTAGCCCACTTTTTACTTTATTTTGAGACAGGGTCTCCCTAAATTACACAGGCTGCCTCTGGCCTCAAGCTCAAGATCCTCCTCTCTCAGCTTCCGGAGTCTCTGGGATTACAGGCAAGCATCACCGAGACAGGCTCCACTTTTTCTTCACTAATGTAAAATGTAAACAATGGGGTGAAGGAAGGGATAAAATAATAATGGCTAATATTGAGTGCTTAATTCTGTTTTTTATTGGTGGTTGTTGTGGGGTTGTTTGTTTGTTGATTTATTTTTTATTTTTATTTATTTATTTTTATATATTTATTTTTTTGCCATGGTCTCACTTTGTAGCCCTGGCTGGCTACTCACTATGTAGACCCAGCTGGCCTTGAGCTCACATCAATCCTCCTGCCTCAGCCTCTCGAGTACTGGGATTATAGGTGTGTACTACCATGCCCTGGTAACAAAACATCTTTTAAAAATCTGACCTCAGCCAGGCACAGTGGCTCATGATTGTAATACCAGCGACTCAGGAGGTAGAGGCAGGAGGATCACGAGTTTGAGGCCAGAGGCAGCCTATGTAACCTAGTGAGACCCTGACTCAAGATAAAAAAAATAAAACAAAAAATGGGCTTGAGAGTGCAATCCAGTGGCAGAGCACTTGCAAAGTATGTGTGAGGTCCTGGGTTCAACCCTCAAATACCCCCACCAAAAAAACCTGACTTCCTGAGTAGGGTGTGGGGTGCAACCATTGTAATCCCAGCCCTCCGGTGGCAGAGGTTAGGAGGATCCCAAATTCCAGGCCAGCTCCAGCTTAATTCTATACACTATCTCTTTTTATCTCCCCTCTAGCCTTTGAGATAGGCTCAATAATAATATTGTAACAGTTTCTTTTTCCTGGGGAGAGGAGAAGGCGCCAGAGCTCAAATCTCATGTCAAAACTTTCAGAGTCAGGATTTGAACCTAGGTCTGCTTGTTTCCCCAATGCTAGCTTTGAACCACCTTTTGTTTGTTTGTTTGTTTGTTTTGCAGTACTGGGAGGTTGAACTCACGGCCTCGTGCATGCAAAACAAGCACAATACCACTGAGAGGCACCCTCCAGCCTCCCTTATTTATTTTTTGATTTTTGAGACAAGTTCTCGCTCAATTACACAGGGTGCCTCTGGCCTCCAACTCACAATCTTCCAGCCTCTGCCTCTCAGGTCTCTGGGATTACAGGTGTGTGCCACTGGGTCCACCTTGATCCACGCTTTTGTGGTAGTGGTGATGGTGTGTGCCCATTTTTACTGCCTCACAAAGACTTATAAGGAGTCCCGACTTTATGGGCTAAGTAGTAAGTGCTTTTATGTATAATGTATGCACATTATGTAATGTATTCCTCCCAGTCACCTTGAAGGCAAGTCTTTTTATTATCCCCACTTTGTACAGAAGACAGTTGAAGGTTGAAGGTGCTAAATCATCACCCAAGACCATACTTGAGCAAGTGGCAACTTGTATCCAAAACTCCTGGGGTTGCTGGGAAAGAAGTGCTCTGCCTTGGAGGGAGCCTGGCTTTGCACAGATTCACTGTGGCAGGGCGCTGACCATGGTCCTGAATACACGGTGCTCTGGGACTCAAGGTTTTCCTGAAACCCTGGTATTAAATAGCTCCCACTCAAACTTTTCCAGTCCTGAAAAACAGCAGTAAACCAGAGAAATGTGAGGGAAAAGTGATGGTGTGCTCAGAGAGAGGCTAAAGTTTGTCAGAAATGAAGACATTGACTTAAACTCATTTACTCATGAAGGCTTAGAGCTGGACTCTGGTGCCAGGATTCAAAGCTGTGTGACCTTACAAGTCACTACACTTCTCTGACTCTGTATTTCCTCCTCTGTGAAGCTGGATAATAATGCAAACAACATCATAAAGTTATTGTGGTATTTTTTAATGAGTTACTAAGGTTGTGCTTGGTATGCAGTAAATAACTGAGATTATTATTTTTCAACATTTTGTTAGCATTTGCCTCAGGTCAGACTCATTCTAGACACTGGGGATTCAATAATGAACAAT
Organism: Pedetes capensis; assembly: GCA_007922755.1. NCBI lineage: Eukaryota > Metazoa > Chordata > Mammalia > Rodentia > Pedetidae > Pedetes > Pedetes capensis. The sequence goes on along the minus strand of VMDO01006256.1, from coordinate 96,351 downwards.
ATATGCAACATCCCTACCTTTGGAGAGCTGAGCTGATACTCTAGCGCATAGGCTAATGCGTGCCAAAAGTCTGTCATCTTGATAGAAAATATGCAAAGCCCTACAGAACAAATAAGATTATCCACTAGGGCTGGGGATGTGACTTAGTAAGAGGGCACTTGCCTGGCATTCACAACAGCGTGGGTTCAATCCCCAGTACCAGAAAAAAATTATTATCCACTAAAGGCCTATTTGTAGGTGGCCAACTTCATGTACCAACAGCTATGGAAAAATAATACCCTCTCCTCCCAGGGGAGAAGGAAGGAATATATGTCTCCAATTCCACACAGAGCATACATGCATCCACCCATCCTCCCCCCACCAGACAGAAAGAGAGAGGGAGGGAGGGAGAGGGAGAGAGAGAGAGAGAGAGAGAGAGAGAGAGAGAGAGAGCTAGAATATACTCTCAAGACTGCTTAATGTGACAAGCCAAAGTATTCAATGGCAAAAATGAACCCACAAGATGTGTTTGGGGTGACTGGCACAGGGACCTTTTTTCTGTGCTGGGAATTGAACCCAGAGCCTCATGCATGCTAAGCAGATGCTCTACCACTGAGCTACCTTCCCAGCCCCATGGATTTTAAAGTGATTGAGTCTAACCGTCTTTACACAGAGCCTGTTCTTTACATGGAGCCAAGTTGGGGGTGTAGCTCAGTGGTAGAGTGCTCGTGTAACATGGGTTTGATCCCCAGCTTACACCAGTCCTATTCTATACCCATGTTGTGATTATCATTTCTATCTTGCCCCTCGGGCCCAGCCTCCCTTCTGTGGATACACACAGGTTTACTCCATTCTAGACAGGGAACCCTGATAGCTTCTGAATGTGGAATCTCCAATTCCAAGAAGCCTGGAGGCCTAGGTGTGGAGGGAGGTCAGGGATGAGGCTAAGTACCAGGGTCCAATTCTCCTGCGTCCTCTCCTCACCTCTTCTCCAGCCATTCTGACTGAGGGAGAACTGAACCCTCCCATGGAATCCTACCTGCTCCTAGAATCTTTCCTGTTGGCATTACTCAGGCTCCAGTCTTCTCTAAGGCCCCTGCATGCTCTCATGAGACCACATTACCTTGTGAAGAAAAAGCCTAAAAGGTGTGCCTAGCACCCAGGCCACATCTGATCCCAAAACCAGTTCCAAGATGGCGCGTGCACATGCAATCTTGCTATGTAGCCCAGGCTGGCCTCAAACCCATGATCCTCCTGCCTCACCCTCCTGAGTGCTGGGATTACAGGTGAGCCCCACCATGGCCAGATTCCAAGGTGGTATTTCTGAAGAACTCCAAAACAGAACCCATCTCCACCTCCAATACCATGGAAATGGCTGAACCAGGCTCAAAAATCACACCTAACGCTTGTGCCTGCGGTTATGGCTCTGACCTGAATCTGTGGCTCTGACTCATGTGAAGATTATACAGGTGATGGGTATTACTGTTGCCGCTGTCAAGCATGCATTTGGTGTTAACTGAGTAAGAATCATAACATGGAATCAGTAAACCTCATCGTTATCTTCCCATCCTTTCTACCGTCTCTAAAATGAAGGCAATGATGCAGGTCCAAGGCCCTTTATCTCAATTATGCAAGTCCAAGGTGCTTTATCTCAAATGCCTGGGGTCAGGTGCATCTCAAATTTTGATAATTTAGAATGATTGTCCCGTGGGAATGCCATATATTATATAACACTCTGAGTGGGTGTTTACATAATCACAAACATTAATATCTCTCTGGTGAACTGTCTGAATAGTCACATTAAGTGGAATGAATTAAGACCATAAGCACCCACATATGAGTTCAGGTTAGCGTGTGCTGCCAAGTGAGTTTTACCATCAACTATACAATATATTCAGTCTTTAGACCTTTTTTTTAATCTTTGGGGATTGTAGATTAAGGGGCTGTCGATCTTTAGCACCTAATTTGAGGTGGGAATGAGTTAGCGTATAAAAGCACCTGGAACAGAGCCCAGTGTCATAGGAAGAGTGTTTGCTATGTTTATTGTCCCCATAATGTTGGCTTCTAGAAACTCCAAGTCCTTTAGGTTTTGAACATAACCTAGGACCACATGAAGTCACTGGGATTTCCCAAATTTCCCCTTATAGAAAGTTTAGGGGTATTGCTCTGGTTGGATGGTTGTGGGTCCCAGACCATAGCACATTTAATCAGGGTTGTTAGATAGAGAGACTTGTAAGAAGTTACGGATGTACTAAGCTACCCCTCAGAATCACTGCAAAAGACAATGGGGACATTTTTTAAAAGGAAGGAAAGAAGGAAAGAGGAAGGAAGGAAGGGAAGAAGGAAGGAAAGAAAGAAGGAAGGAAGGAAAGGAGGAAGGAAGGAAGGAAGGAAGGATGGAAGGAAGGAAAGAAGGAAGGAAGGAATCGAGGAACGAAGAGAGGGAGGAAGAGAGGGAGGAAGGGAGGAAGAAAGGGCTTCAAACTCAAACCCAAATCTGAATCCTGAGCCCATACTGGTTCAAGCACCTTTTGTGGTATAACCACGTGACAATACTTGTGCATAGATTTAAATCCTGTGTGTGTGTAGCACGGCTTCAAATTGAACCTGAACCCAAATGCTGAACCCATTCTGTTTCAAGTATTTTTAAAATTTTTTTCTGAACCCAAATCTGAACCCAAACCAAGTGAAAATTGGTTTCAGGCTCAGCTTTTCATTTTTATTTATTTTTTGTATCATTACTTATTTAAAAATTGGGAAGAAAAATACTGAAAAGAAATTTATTCATCTATCTATACATGAGATTAAAATTTGAAACCCCAAACTGAACCAAACCCAAACCCTGTAAATTTTAACATATTGAGCCCACACCTGAACTGGAACCCAATTTTTTTGCGGGTTTGAAGCCCTGGAAGGAAGACAATCTATTCAGGAGAAAGAGATGGCCTGGATTCCAATCCGCTCTTGGCCATTCATTCGTGTGTGACTTTAGGCAAATGAATTAATGTCTCTGAGACTTAGATACTCCATCTGTGAAATCAGGGGGGTGAAAAGACATAATTCCCCGGGCTGTAGTGAGGAATTAAATAAGCTCATTTATGGACAGCTCAGAGAGTGTATGATGCTAGAATCTAGTACATGAGCCCACGCTGCTCCTACTCTCTCCCCCCACACTTCCTGAGACGTCACCCTGCCACTCAGGACTCCCCACATTCTCTTAAGGCTCCCAAGCATCCATCAGCCTCCATCCAGCACCTCCACCTTCTCAGGGATGCAGCTTCATACCCACCAACGTGGATCCTGATTTCTCTAAGGAATGTTTTATTATTATGTTGCAGGCTTCATTCAAGACTCTGAGGACATGCAGTGACCAAGACAGGCAAAAATCCTTAATCTCCTGGTGCTTATGTTCTAGCAGAGGGAGATAAGCAATAAGTATGTTACTTATATAGTATGTCAGAAGGTAATCCATGCCATGGAGAAAAAAATAGAGAAAGTGGGCTCCAGATTTCTGAGTGTGCAGATTTAAATAGAAGGCCTTCAGTGAGAAGATGAAACTCCAGCCAAGTCTCAGAGGAAATGAAGGACAGAGCTCTGCAGCTAGCTGGTGCGTTAGTCAGACTTTGCAGAGCTGTGACAAATACTTTCAAGGGAACAGTTTAAAGGAGGAAAGGTTATTGTGGCTCACAGTTTCAGAGGGTCCCACCCATGGTCACGTGGCTCCATGTTTCTGGGCGCCAGTGAGGGAGACCATCATGGCAGAATGGCATGGTAGCAGAAAGCTGCTCACTTCATGTCAGCCTTGAAGTGGAGAGAAACAGAGAGAGGAAGCGCAGGGACAAGATTGTTGTTGTTGTTGTTAGGTGCCATCGAGTCCTGTCCAACTCATAGCGACCCTCATAGGGTTTTCAATGGCAGATTGTTTTGGGATTGCCTTGGAAGTGAGTTGCCACATCCTTCTCCCATTTTTGCGGTGCTGGGAATCGAACTGGGGACCTCAGAGACTGCAGAGTGGCGCTTTACCAACTGAGCTAAATCCCAGCCCAGGGACAAGATACAACCTTCAAATTCATGACCGCAGTGACCTGCTTCCTCCATTAGGATCTGCCTTCCACAGCTCCTACCACCTCCCAGTAACCCAGGAAATTATGGATCCATGCATGTGTTGAGCCATTGAGAAAGCCACAGCTTTCATGACCCAGTTGACTTCCCCAAAGCCCCACCTCTGAATATTACCCTGGGGACCACGCCTGCAACATATGAGCTTTTGGGGGACATTTCATATCCAAACAACAACAGCTGGGAAAAGAGCATTCCAGGCAGAGGGCATCTGCCAGGCACATGAGAGGACAGCAGGAAATCCCACGCAGCTGCTGCAGAGGGACTGTGGTGCAGAGGGGCAGGAGAGAAAATAGGGACAGCACCCTGTAGGGCCCCATGGGCTACAAGTTTGCCTTTCATTCTGAGTAAGGTGGGAACTGAAGGAGAAGTTAGAGCCAAGGATTCAGGAGGTATGATGTGGGTGTTAAGAAGATCCTTGGGAGCACCACGTGGAGAAAAGATTATGGGGCTTCTGAAGAAGGTCCTAAGACCAATGAGAAGGCTAGTTGAGACCCATGAAGGGCCACACCACAGCTGGGCAGTTGTTGGAGTTCAGCTCTGGCCCAGTAAGGCATCAAAGCCTAGCCTCAACACTAGCTGAATCCCAGGAATTCGGGGTTAAAGTGACAACTGGTCCAAGGCGCCAAGAAGGACCTCAGGAGCCTTCTTATAATAAAAGGAAACAAAGTTTTATTTAGCTGCTCCTGAATACAAGGGCAGGAACAAGGCTATAGATGTTGTAGGCACCAGTGGTCCACACTGGCCTTGACTCTCACAGCTCGCCTTCTCTACTCTCCTCCTCCCCAAGTGTGGGGAGGAATTGGAGAACACTTCATGTCTTGATGGATGCTTTCAGCTCTTTGGGGGCCCTGGGCTTGACATGACACCTTGATAGAAGGTCTGGTTGATTAAAGATCTGGAGTAGGGAACGATGGTCAAAGTTGATGGGTCCGGGTGGCAGGTGAAGTCAAGAGGTGAACACAAGAGAGAGGAAGTGGGGGTGGTCAGTGGCCTGTTTAAATACATTCCAAGAAGCAGGGTGGACTAGGGAGTGGCCAATCATGGCAGGGCTCGTGCCTGGGGCAACTGCCACCAACTGCCATGCAAATGGGGGATTGAAATTGTGTAGTTTTGATAGGTGGGTAGGGGACGGGCCAGGCCAATCAAGAGTGTCCCCTTACTGACCAATCACAGGGGTTTGAGTGACCAGTCAGAATGGAGGTGGTCACTCCAGGGCTGGACTGGTCAGGGGCCATCTTAGGTTACCCAATGGGAGGGGAAGGAGTGAAGGACTAGAATGTGGGATAAAGGTGACTGGTCACCATCTTGCCCCATGGGGTTTAATGGGGGCAAAGGACCAGGATGTAGGGTAAGGGTCACTGGTCCTGGAGGACAGAGGTCAGTCCTGCAAGTGAACCAGATGGGACCTTCCTTTAATAGTACACTCCTTACCCCCTGAGGCTCTCAATGCCCTGGAGGATAGATGTTGGCCCTCCAGGTGGACCAGATGGGCTTCTGCCTCAGGGGCACACTCTGGGGTTCTCCTACAGGCAGCAAAAGCAGGTAGAAGGTGGCATGAGAACTTCCTACGTAGGCAATGCAAAGAAAGGACATCATAAGTAGGGCATGGTGGCACATGCCTGTAAGCTCAGCACTCAGGAGCCTGAGGCAGGAGGATGGACAGTTCAAGGCCAGCCTGGGCTGCATAACAAGACCCCATCTCAAACAAACAAACAAAATCATAAATTGGCAGCTGGGAGTTTCCACCGGATCTGGAAGGATGGCAGGAAGCTCCCAGTAATTGACAGAAAGATCCTGGGGTCCTGGTTGCAGGGTCTCCTGTTAGCTGGAGGTCAGAGCTCCGGGCTACTTAGTGGTTATCTGGATTCCTGCTCTTACCTAAGCATCCTTGATACTGATGCTGTGTCTCCAGACTCCAACTTGACCCCCCCCCCAAAGGTGACTGGTGACTAGCAGAATCTGCAGCTCCATGCTCTGGATTTCAGGGTCCTCTTCTCCCACTGTGGCAGGGACACTGCAGTCAGCTGCCCTTTACCCTGCAAGTGGTCAACACCCCTGGGATTCATGTGGTGCCAGCTATTCCAGGAGCATATGGGGACCAGCTGGTAGAGCTGTCTAAGAACTGTAATGGGGTGTCCAGGGACCACTTCCAGGTTGGCCAGCACCAAGCTACCTAAGGATGAACTGGCTCCGGCCTTTAGCCATAGGTGTTTTGTGGGCTCCCTGGTGGTGTGCCCAGATGCTGCAGGCAAGATGCCATTGCTACTACCATCCTGTGCCAACCTGCCAACCACCATCACCTGGCCTGATTTGCTTGTATCTATGACACCCTTCCCTCTACACTCCTGTCAGCTTGTTGTGCTATGGGCGCTTGCAAGTTGCTGTGATGCTGAAAGCTATGCCACCAATATTTCAGACACTAGCAGGGCCACCCATGGTGGACAAGTTTCAGTTGGACAAGCTTCTAGACTAAGACAGACTAGGGAGAAGGACTCACAGCCAACTACCAAGATAATTAGCCATTGAAAACCCTATGGATAGCAGAGAAGCACCATCAAATATAGTATTGGAAAATGAGCCCCTTGGGCTGGAAGGAAGAGTTGCCTTCTCAAAATAGAGTCGACCTTAATGATGAGAATGCAGTAAAGCCCCTGGGACCTCCTTTGGCTGATGTGGCATAACTCTAAATGAGAAGAAAAACAGTGGCTGCAACAATAGGCTCAAGCATAAAAAGATTGTGTGCAAGGCACAGTGTTGGGTAGTGTTTTGTTCTGTTGTGAGTCGGACCTGATAAGAGGACACTTAACAACACCAACATGACACCCTCCTGGGCCCTGGGGCCCTTACAGCTGTACCATGAGTTGCTGGCACATTGCCCCTAGCTCCAAGATTCCATAGAGGGCATATGCCCTCTCTGGGCAGTAGATCAGGCTGCATGCTCAGCCTCCACCATGATGCCTGCCGGCTGCTGGGTTCATGGCCTCCCAGGCAGAAGCTGAGCCGGTGCTGTAAATGCCCAGGCCTCAGTCCAGCCTTTTGGTCCATTTTTATCGCGGGGATCCTGGCTCCACTCCTGACCAGGCTCAGCTCCTCAGCTGCTGTGCATTGCAGATGCCAGTCTCTCCATGCACAAATTAGTCCCCGAGAGCTCATAGTTTCTTTGGTGCCAGCCTCAAACCCACTCCATCCTTCCTGGGCCAGACCCTCATTATGTGCCCAGACTCTGCTCTGATTAAAACCCAGACCACAGCTCTTATCCTTCCCAGTTCTCAGCCCTGAGTGCAGTCGAGCCCTTTGCCCTCTTTAGGAGCCTCTTTAGGAGCTCAGAAGCTGTTCATGGTCCAGCCCCAAACCGTTACCCATCCCAGACACTCATCAGTGCCTCTGGCCCATGGTTGACCCTTGGGCTTCACCCACCTGAGAGCCCTGGCTTCAGTGCTGCTCAAGTTGAGCCCTCTGACCTTTACCCTGCCGTGCCCCCGATGCCAGGTCGTAGTCCCAGGCATAGAATGAGATCATGTCAGCCACTCACCTCGTTCCCACTCTTTCCCTCAGCCCCATGTGCCCAGTGCACTCATGAGACCCTGGGTGCTCAGGGCTGCCTGGCCACTTGTGCAGGTGAGGGGTCTGTGGACTTTGGCAGTGGTCTTGGAGAAAGACCCTTTGTGGCATGCTGCAGAGCACGTAGGTCACAGCCTCAGTGGGCACCATATGAGTGGACCTACAGCAAGGTGATTCCTTGTCCAGTCACCCGCCCCATCTGGGGGGCCTTTGGGTTCAGATCTGGCAGGCAGGACCGACCTGTCCCTCCCCTCTCTCACTCTTCAGCTCCTCATCGTTTTCTCTTCCTTCTCCACCTTGGAGTGCCCTCTTTCCTGATGAAAACTGTCATCCCAGCGGGGTGCTGTGGCTCACGCCTATAATCCCAGCGACTCAGGAAGCAGAGGCAGGAGGATCGCCAGCTCAAGGACAAAGGCAGCCCAGCTCAGCAAGACCCTAGAGACACCAGCTTGAGATTTAAAAATAAAAAACAAAAAGTGGTTCAGGGTGCAGCCCAGTGGTAGAGCACTTGCAAACGACGTGCGAGGCCCTGGGTTCAGCCCTCCAATATACAAACACACAAAAAACTCCCTCTTCCCTAGGCTCCATCCCTCCCTCAAACCCCTCCAGTTCCTGCACACCCAAACCCCAAAACCCCTGACTACCCTTCCCTTATCACTAATGCTTCCTGTGTGGTCTCTGGGTCTCTTTCTTCCCAAAACAGCCCCACTCCTCTCTTCTTCCATCCTGGACACCCCCTTCCACTTTTTCCTGGCTGCATAGCCCTCACCATCTCCCAGGTCCATGGAGACCTCCCCATCACTCCCCTGTCCTAAATGTTCCCTCTCTCCCTGCACTCCTATGCCTGCCCCTCTGCTCTTCTTCCCCCTCTCTTAGTGTCCTCGCTTTCCCCCCCAATTTCCTGCCCTGGCCTTCCCACTCCATGATACCCACCCCCAAAGCGCTTCCTGGACAACCTTCACCTTGACTCTCCCCTCCCCCCACCTCTTGTCTCCTCTGCCCTAGACCTCACACTCCAATCCCTCCTCTGCCTCATCCCATCCTCTCTCACTCTCCCCTTGAGTCCCTGCACACCACCTCTTACACCCTCTGCACATACTCCTCCAATCCCCACCCGCGACATCCCCAGAACCGGACATCCTTCCTCTCTCTCAGCTCCCCTCACCCCTGCTGCAGGCGGAAACCACATAGCACTGCCTGCTTTTTGCCCTGCCCAGGAGAAGGGCACCTTTGTGGTACACAGCTGTCACTCAAGTATGGCACTGCCCCCAGCCTAACGCGACCTCATGCATGATCACCTCGGCACCTTCGACAGCAAGGTGGCCAATGGCTTGCTGCTGCTGAGGCCTGAGCCCTGCACTGCTCAGCATCCCTGCCCAGGGCTGGGCTGTCCAGCGGCCACCGAGGGCATAGGCCCAGTCAGTCACAGTGGGGCATAGTGCCCACAGGCTCTTGAGAGAGCCAGGATTACTGCTGGCACCCTGCCAGAACGCCTACAGCTAAAGCTTATTCCAGAGCTGTGTGGCCAAAGTGGGTCACACCCTGGGGCTGAAAAATACTCTGCATCTGCCTTCGAGCCTACGTGGCCACCTGCCAAGCACTTGGTACCAAGGCATGACCCTAGTGGCCACCCAGCCTCTGCTGTGGATCTTCCACCCGAGGGCGTCCAGATGCAGCATGGGGTGAGGCTCCGGCAGGAGATGTGGGTCTGGTCTTCAGTCACCCCCAGGTATAGGCTGAGCATTGCTAAGTGCTGGGCTCACCTGGAGACAGCATGGGACTGGGTGGAGTTGGAGACAGTTTTGATTTGATTTCTCAGCAAATATTTCCAGGCCACTCACTCTGTGTCAGATGCTGTTTTAAGATAGCTCTCAAAGTGCCCCGCAGCATCAGCAATACCCAGAGTTTGTTAAAAATGCAAACTCAAGGGCTGAGGGTGTGCCTTGGCAGTGGGGCCCTTGTCTAGCACACACACAGGGTGCTGGGTTCCATCCTCAGCCTCCCTGACCTTTCTGCCTCTAGGTCCAAATGCTCCTGGAGAGAATCTGTCCTGCCTTTTACTATAGGTTGATGATCCCCACAGATGCCTTCTGTCCAGCCTGACCCGACAAACCAGCTATGGCAGAGGGTGGGGACATGGGGACACAATGTAGCCACTATATCAGGCAGGCCTTTTTATTTATGTGTTTACTTATTTTTATTTACGTTTTATTTGGAGGTATTGGGGGTTAAACCCAGGGCCTCACACTTGCATGCTTTGCAAGTGCTGTACTACGGAGCTGCACCCCCAGCCCAGTTTTTATTTTTTGTTTTGAGACAGGATTGCGCTAAATTACGCAGACTGCCTCTGGTCTCGAACTTGCAATCCTCCTGCCTCCCCTCCAGAGTCGCTGGGATAACAGGTACCCGCGAGCCCGGATTTCAGCCAGGACTCTGAATGGCAGAGTCAGCATCCCACCTGAAACAAAGGGGAGAAAGAAAAAAGGCTTTGGAGGACCACTAACTGCAAAGCCCAAAGGGGTATTGCTATCTTCAGACTTAGGTGGCTGCGACTTCTATCGCAGTTAAGAAAAGTCTGTTTCTCTCCTCTCTGTCTTGGTCGAGTTTTTCCCTTCTTTCTCCCCCTGTTATCTTTATTCTCCAGCAGACTCACCCCCTTGCGGTAGCAGCAAGAAGCCACCAACTTCACACTGAAAATCATCCCAGCTTCAAAGCCTAACATCCTTTTCCCATTGGTTGCCTCCCACAGGCTTTGCTGGCCAATAATGGTGGCCGAAAGGAGAGGAGACTAATCTGATTGGCCGGCACCCGCCCTCCACCCCCCTCCTCCCGCTTGGAGCCTGGTTGCCGAAGCGCCTCAAGGCCCTATTTAGAAAATAAGGATGTTGAGGAGGGGCAGGTTGGAATACGGCTGTAATCCCCGCACTCAGGAGCAAGAAGCAGGGGGATCATGAGCTCCAAGCCAGCCTGGGCAACGTATCAAGACTGTGTCTCCAAATTTAATTAATTAACTAATTAATAAAGTAAGTAAGTAAGTTAAAGGATGGGGGCTGGAGGTGTAGCCCGGTGGCAGAGAGCCTGAAGCATGGGGTACTGGATTTGATCCCCAGCACCAAAAAATAGTAAGGGTGTGTAGTTGCCAAAAAGGAGGTGCAGGTATTATATCAGAAGGATGGCTGTTGTTAGGTGCCTTCAAGTCGGTGTCCGACTCATAACAGCTCTACCAACAACATGCAAAAAACATTATTGTCAGCGCTTCTCTGCTGTTCATAGGGTTTTCAATGGAGGATTGATTTTTGGGGGGAGTGGGTTGCTGGGTCCATCTCCCAAGCCTACAGCACCTGGTGTTCCCAGGCAGTCTCCTATTCAAGTACTAACCAGGCCCAACCCTGCTTAGCTTCAGAGATCAGACAGGATGGGATGCCACAGGGCTATGGTTGCAGGCTATTAGAAAGTTTGTTGTTGTTAGGTGCCGTCGAGTCGGTATCCGACTCATAGCGACCCTCTGTACAACAGAGGAAACACTATTGTCAGTGCTTCTCTGCTGTTCATAGGGTTTTCAATGGCAGATTGATTTTTTGGGAGGGGGTTGCCAGGTCCTTCTCCCAAGCCTACAGCTTCTGGTGTTCCCAGGCGGTCTCCCATCCAGGTACTAACCAGGCCTGACCCTGCTTAGCTTCCGAGATCTGATGGGATCGGATGCCACAGGGCTACCGCTGCAGGCATTAAAAAGGTAGGAAGAGAAAAAAAAAAAAAAAAAGTCATCTCTTTAAAAAGGGGAGGTGCTGGGGATGTAGCTCAATTGGTAGAGCATTTGCCTAGCACGTGTGAGGCCCTAAATTTCCCAGCGCTGGAAAAAAAAATAATAATAATAAATTCTAGAGTCCACTGACAGGTTTCTCATAGACCCCATGAGAGGGGTCAGGATCTCCTGGTTCATGTGATATGCCAGCTAACCCTCCAAGAGAGGTGGGGATGAGGAGACAAGACCTCAAAAAAAAAAAAAAAAAAGACAAGGAATCCATGTTGGTCATATGCAGTGCACGTTAAATTAGCGCGCAGCGTGGCATGCAGACCCTGTTCCATCTTTGCTGAGGGTTATTATTGCTACTATAATTAATCCAAGGGGGAGGCCAGGGGAGGATGCCATCTGCAGGTGCTGGTCAGCTGGAGGGTAGGCCCCTGGCTTTCCTAATCCTGAGAGGCCACCTGTCCACAGCCATGTCTGGGTGTCCCAGGGGATGGTAGGGATCTCCACTCCACATCCCTGGGGACCTCTGTTCTCGCTGCCTCTAAGGCCAGTACTGCCCTGGCAGCGTTCTCTTGGGCCTTTGGTGGAGTGTCACGTGCATTGTCCCACTTTATACTCTTCCTCATCTCTGACCTCAGGTGGCACCTTCACTCCAGTCCTACCTCCCCAGTCACCCCTTCTTCAGCAGCCAGGCCAGTGGGTCTTCATCAAAGTCTGCTTCTCCCATACCTGCCACGAGAGAGTGTGACCTGTGTCCCCTCGCCTGCCTACAGAAGAGCCTGGGGTATCTCAGCTAGGGCCCTAGGCTGTGGGTTGCAAGGTGATCGTGCCACCAGCAATGTTGCTGGCTGCGCAGCCTGATCTCCACTCAGGCAAGGCAGGGATCTTGAGTTCCACTGAAGAAAAGGCAGTATGACTCTAAGAGATAGAATCAAGTGGGTGTGTTAAAAGAGACACATACTTACCTGCCTCAGCAGTAAGTCTGTGTGTGTGTGTGTGTGTGTGTGTGTGTGTGTGTGTGTGTGTGATATTTTGTGGCTTTTGAAGTTCCATTGTTCAAAGGATGTAAATCTATTTGAAAGATTAAGTAAAAAGGTTTTGATAGACTTTTTTTTTCTTTTTCTCTTTTTTTTCTTTTTTCTTTTTTCTTTTTGAGTACTAGAGGCTGAACTCAGGACCCTGCACATACTTTACAAGTGCTCTGCCACTAAGCTGCACTCCCAGTTCCTTTATGAATGTTTTATCTTGAGATAGGTTCTTTCTAAATTATGCAGGCTGCCTCTGGCCTCAAACTTGCGATCCTCCAGCCTTCTCCTCCTGTGTCACTGAGATTACAAGCGTACACCACTGCATCTAGCTCAGTCTACTTTTTTTTTTTTTTTTTTTTTGCCATACTGGGGGTTGAACCCAGGGCCTCACGCCTGCATGCTTTACAAGTGCTGGGCCACTGAGCTGCACCTCCAGCCCATTTTTTTGCATTTTGAGACAAGGTCTCCCTAAATTACACAGACTGCCTCTGGTTTCGAACTTGCGATCCTCCTGCTTCCACCTCCCCAGCTGCTGGGATTACAGGCATACGCCACCCTGCCCGGTGGTCTATTTATTTTTATCTACAGAATTTTTCTCTCATGAGTGAGATTAGAAGGTGGTTGAAGAGGTGCATTGTAGTGCTGGTAAGATTAAAGCACAGGCTGGGGATGCAACTCAGTGGCAGAACACTAGCAGGTCCAAGAGCCTAGGTATGATCTCTGGCACTGCAAAAAAAAAAAAAAGATTAAAGCACAGGTCAGAAAGGTCAAAGAAATTCTGACTGTACTGAAGTCACAAGGAGATCAAGGCATGCTTTGGCTATAAACATGGTTCATAATCTTGTGGGGGAGATTTTTCTCAGGAAAGGGAGTAGAGGCCTTTGCAGGCAAGTTAGTCAGCTGTCAAAATCTTGGCCTCATGCCTACATGCTTTGCAAGTGCTGAACCACTGAGCTGCACCCAGCCCATTTTTTTTTAACTTTTTTGAGACAGGGTCTCGCTAAATTACACAGACAGCATCTGGTCTCGAACTTGCGATCCTCCCTCCTCCACCTCCCCAGCCGCTGGGATTACAGGCGTGCACCACTGCGCCCGGCGATAGCTGTCAAAATTCTTGACTCTCAGCCAGCGTGAGACTTACACCAGATCCAGGGGCTTGCAGGGCTCCTGTCTCCTCGTGGGTCCCCTTAGTTTTCCCTGTCTTTCTATCCTGTCTCAACCAGGTCTGTGGGCTGAGCCGTCAGAGTCAGGGCACAGCCCTGGGAATGAGGGGACTGGGGACATGGAATCCTGGGTCTCAGAGAGGAAAGGGCTGGATCCCAAACCTTTTCTCTCCCCCACAACCCTTTATGCCCATGTGCTAAGCCCTGTTGTCTCCACTGATGTCCCCTCTCTGTTGCACCTCAGCCCCAGTTCTTAGGGCCCTGACCTCTTTCACTTAGTCCTATGTGTTTTTTTATGCCCAGCCACATAAGCCAAGCCTTCAGCCCAGTGCCCTGAGGCCACCCCTGTCATCACACCTTGGAGTCCCTGCCTGGCTGCCTGCTGCTGTAGGCCCTCTGTGCGCCCAGCATCCCATGCCCAGAGCCCCTGCATCCTTCACCAATGCTGCACTTTCTGGACAGACAACTACACTTAGCACTGCCTCTGTCCGGCCCTCAGGGCCCAGTCACCACGGTGCCCCAGTGGTTAGTTTACCAAGTATGAGGTTGCTGCAAGGCCTCCATATGTGTCCATTTGTTGCAGAAAAGTTTAAATCAAAAGTTAAGATGTTATAATGTTTGTTTAAAATGTAATTACTAGAATTTAATGTTCCTTGTTTAAAATTTACACATTCCATCCTGTAGGTCACTTCCCATCTCCTGACTTCTTATCTGCCTGTCTCTATCCTGTAATCTGCTTCCCAATTTCTTACAACTGCTAAACTCAATCTATTGCATGTACTCTCCACCCCGTAATCCACTTCCCAATTTCTTATAACTGCTAAATTTGGTTGATTGTATATGCCCCACCCTGTAATCTGCTTCCTGATTTCTTGTATTATGTAGATGTTACCTGCCTGTTTCCATAGCAACTAGCTTAATCCACCTACAGATGATCATGTAGGTGGTGCACATGTGGTTTCTGCCAACAACCCCCACCCTGTGAACTATAGAACCCCAGGAGAACTGGGGTTGGAGGTCAGTCCTGAGAGGACTAGTTTCTATGGGCTGACCTTGTTATGGCAATACTTTTTTTTTTTTTTTTTTTTTTTTTTTTTTGCAGTACTGGGGGTTGAACCCAGGGCTTTGCACTTGCATGCTTTGCAAGTGCTGGACCACTGAGCTGCATACTCAGCCCATTTTTTTATTTCTTTGAGACAGGGTCTCACTAAATTATGCAGACAACCTCTGGTCTCAAACTTTCAATACTCTTGCCTCTGCCTCCCCAGCCACTGGGATTACAGGCATGTGCCACCGTGCCCGGCTTGACAATACATTTGTTATATTACCCAACTCCTGAGTCTCTTGGAGTACTTTCAGTTTTCTCACACCAATTCACACTGACCAGTCCCCAGCCAGCCCCATTGTCCTGGAAGAACAGCTGGTCTGCTCTACCACTGAGACACCTACTTCCCCACATCTGGAGGGGCCCCCTGTGAATTCTCCATCTCTGGCATGAGTTGTATTCTCTGGGATACAACTCATGCAGACCTTGAGCCCTTCAGCCTGGATCTAACTTTCTTTCTTTTCTTTCTTTCTTTTTCTTTTTCTTTTTCTTTTTTTTTTTTTTTTTGTTTGTTTGTGTGTGTGTGTATGTGTGGTACTGGGGGTTGAACCCAGGGCCTCGCGCTTGCATGCTCTGCAAGTGCTGGACCACTGAGCTGAGCCCCCAGCCCATTTTTTTACTTTTTTGAGACAGGGTCTCACTAAGTTACACAGACTGCCTCTGTTCTCGAACTTGTGATCCTCCTGCCTCCGCCTCCCAAGCCGCTGGGATTACAGGCGTGCGCCACCGAGCCTGGTGGTTGATCTGACTATTTTTATGGCCATGTAGTTACACCTTGGCCTTGACCTCCTCAGCCTGAGGCCGAGCATGAATACAAGAGAGCTCAACTACATCTGGGTGAGCTGCCACAGGTTCCACAATGCCCCAGTTTTCCTCAGGGTCCCCGTTATTCCCAGGTAGCCAAGACTGACCCTTCTTTTCCTACTGATGCCCCTTCATTAACTCTCCCACTGGACCTCAAAATATAAGAAGAACTTCGATTTTGCCTTTGCACTTGGGCCTACAGATGTCCGATGATTAACTGACAGCTGGATAACAAATTGATATCTCTGTGTCCATTTTGCAACCGTCTTCTGGCTCTGCATCATTCTGTCCTGCAGCCACCTTGGATTCCAGGAACAACAGGTCTAATGCACAAGCATTTGTGACAAGTCAAGACAGCCCCAGGCAACAGCTTCCTTATGGCCATTCTTGACCAATGCTGGGATAATGATCAATCCGACCACACTTTGGCCAAGACTGATTAACTCCTTGTGCCCCTTTCCCTCCACCCAGCTCCTGTCCCTTCCCTGTATAATCTTGGAAATCATGTCGGTGCATCCAAAGACAGGCCTGAGGACACTGGTCCTCTTGTCCTTTTTGTGTAGCTGTTCCTCAATTAAAAATCCTTTTCTGCTGGGCATAGTAGCTTGTGCCTATAATCCCAGCACTCAGGAGATGGAGGCAGGAGGATTGATGAGAGTTCAAGGCTAGCCTGATCTATATAGCAAGTTCCAGGCCAGTGTAGGCTATGCAGTAAGACTCTGTCTCAAAAAAACTAAAATAATAATAATAATAATAATAATAATAATAATAATAATTTTCCTTTCCTGCTTTTCATCAGACCTTTTTACCTCCAATACTGGTGGTTGAATCCAGGGCCTCATGCATGCTAGGCAAGCGCTCTACCACTGAGCTGCATCCCCAACCCCACCCCAGCCTTTTGTTAAGTTTTAAGACAAGGTCTCTCTACATTGCACAGGCTGCCTCTGGCCTTGGTCACTGGGATTGCTCACATGCGCCACAGTGCTTGACTCTCACCATTACTTTCTCCACCTGGTTTTTTGGGTAAGTGGCTGGACCTGATTTGTTGGGACCCCCAGAGTCAGGCCTGTGGCCTAGGACTCTAGTAACAAAAGATGTCCACTCCAATTTCCGGGTGGCCCTATTCATCCACCACCATTGGCGACTGATGTCCTTCCCATTGACTTGCTTGCTGACCTCTCCCCATTGATTCTCCACTTGCCATTATTAATCACCACCAGACTTCAGTTACCCCCCTTGACTGTCCTTTGTGGCCTCAGTGATCATCCTTAGACCTCTTTAATAGAGTCTCCTTTAACCACAGGTTCTGCCCAGATCTCCCCTCTAAACTTCCCTTTCCTGGAACATCCCATTAATGCATGGACTTCCCCAGCGCTCCCAGCTGATCTTACTGCTGTTACACTGACTTGTCCATTAGCCCTATTCACTGTCCTGCTGAACCCTCTCCCCCACCAATCTGTTGTGAACAGTCTGTTGACCTTCTCAATAATCTATTCACTGCCCCGTTCTTGTTCCCATCTCCCTCCTGTGACCCCCTCTGTGGGTCTAACCACTAGCTCCCCCACCATCTGCTGATATCCCTTTGAATTTCTTATTGATATTGACTCTGCCATTGAATTCCCAGGCCTTTCTACTGCCCCCCACTCGAGCCTCTTTTTGACTCATCTTCTTGACCATTCAGCTTTCCGAAGAGTGTTCCACTAATTCATTGACTCACCTTCTTGCTCCACCTCCCCCACGGCCACCCAAAGCCACCCACTCCATGTTGTTCCTTAGTGATTCATGGACTTGTCTCCCACTTCCTGTTTGTCATCTTCTTGCTCTTCCTCACTCCCCCACTAGCCCCTACTCACCTTAAATACCCTCTTATTACTCCTTATTGAACTTCCACTGACCTCTCATGAATTCTGACTACCCAACTACTCTACCATTGATTCCCTCATTGACTTTTTTTCTTTCTTTCTTTCTTTTTCTTTTCTTTTTTTTTTTTTTTTAGGTACTGGGGGTTGAACTCAGGGCCTCATGCTTGCATGCTTTGCAAGTGCACTGCAAAGCAAGTCCACTGAGCTGCACCCATTTTTTCACTTTTTGAGACACTGTCTTGCTAAATTATGCAGACTGCCTCTGGTCTCGAACTTGCGATCCTCCTGCCTCTGCCTCCCGAGTCACTGGGATTACAGGTGTGCGTCACTGCACCTGGCTCTACTTTTGTTTTTGAGACAGGGTCTGCCCAAGTTGCACAGGCTGCCTCTCGCCTCAAACTAGCAATCCTCCTGTCTCAGCCTCCCAGGTTGCTGGGGTTGCAAGTGTGCGCCACTGCACCAGACTCCCATTGACTCTTTTACTGACTTTCATTGAGTCTCTGATGTCCCAAAGAATCCTCTTATGATATACCTCCAATGACTGCCTCCATTAACCCACCTCTAAAGTCTCTGTTTTATGTAAATTAAGACAGAGTGACTCTCTGTTGCCCAGGCTGGCCTCAAATTCCTGATCTCCTGGCTCAGCCTCTGCAATAGCTGGGATTACAGGTGTATATCACCACACCCAGCTCTAAAGTCTCCTTTTCTTTCTTTCTTTTTTTATTAATCCTTTTAAAGCATTTTATTAAGTGGTTTCTCACAAGTTAGGCAAAATCTCATTTGTCAGTAATAGAAAAATCCCTATTTTATATCAGAGAGAAGCACCAAAGAGAATTTAACACCATACTCCTGATGAATTCCAGAGTTTTCAGTTCTCTGTCTCCTTGATCCACTTCTTTGGTCCTTCCTGCTGATCCCTCCCACCCCAACAACTCGATAACTGCTCCACCCCTTGCCACTCTCCCCACCTTCTTGCTCTCTCTGTGGCTAAAAGAATTAAGGAACTCCTCCCTTCTCTGATGGCAGCTGCTTTTGCACCTACCTACGGCTGCCAAGCCCTGCGTGGATACAGACTTCAGCCTCCCGTTGACCTATGACCAAGACAGTCTGGCATGCATGATGCTGTCCTGCAGCCCCTCCCTGTGTGGACTGCAGTGACCCTATGACCTTTGCTCAACACCTGGCAGCTGACTGATTTGCCCAAACGCAGCCTGGTCGGCAGGATTCTCGGCCCCTGAAGGTACCCAGCAGTGATGCACTCCAGGTTTGCCATGGATGCACTTTACCCTGGACCCATGTTGGTTCCTCAACAGGTCCCAGATGACATGTGCCACTGTCTGCTGCAGTATTTGCCAAACTGTAACCACTGACACCATTGTGTGGCAGTACCTGAGCATACACCTGCTGCCTTGGAGCTGACTCAACTTCTATCGCGAGTATGCTGAGCTGGCAGGGAGAGAAGGTGAAGAGCCGCAACTTGGGACCCGCTGGAGAAATTGGGGTGTGGGTAGGAGAGACAGGAAAGGCTCTGGAAAGACTTAGGACCAGGTCTAGCAGCAGTGTGTGTGTGTGTGTGTGTGTGTGTGTGTGTGACGGGGGGGGGGTTTGTTTGTTTTGTGGTGCTGGGGGGCGAGCCCAAGGCTTCACACATACTTTGCAAGCACTCTACCACTGAGGGGCTGGGATTTAGCTCAGTTGGTAGAGCGCTGCACTGCAGTCTCTGAGGTCCTGAGTTCAATTCCCAGCACCTCAAAAATGGGACAAGGGCCTGGCAATCCACTCCCAAGGCAATCCTGAAACAGTCAGCCACCGAAAACCCTATGAGGGTCGCTATGAGTCAGATACCGACTCCACAGCACCTAACAACAACAACAAAGGCAAGTGCTGATCCATTGAGGAACCTCCCCATCCCGTCACCTTATTTGGCTGGGATTTAGCTCAGTTGGTAGAGCACTGCGTTGCAGTCTCTGAGCTCCTGAGTTCAATTCCCAGCACCGCAAAAAATGGGAGAAGGACCTGGCAATCCACTCCCAAGGCAATCCAGAAACAGTCAGCCATTGAAAACCCTATGAGGGTCGCTATGAGTCAGATACCCACTCGACGGCACATAACAACAACTACCACTGAGCTGCACCCCCACCCCATTTTTAAATTTTTTATCTTGAGACAGAGTCTCGCTAAATTGCGCAGGCTGACTCTGGCCTCCAACTTGCCATTCTCCTGCGCCCTCCTCCTGAGTCACTGGGATTTACAGACATGTGCCACCGCACCCTGCTGGACGCAGCGGCTTAACAAGTCACATCTGTCTGTCTTTGTCTCTTTATTCACATCTCCCTGTCTCCCCGGTGCTTCTCTGTGTCTCAGCAAGTCTCTCTTCCTGCACCTTCCTCTACACTCCGCATCTCGGTTCTTCTGTTTCCATTTCTCTTCCATGCTTTCTGCCCCATCCTCCCATATGTGTCTCGCCCGTGTGTTCCATTCTCTGACCCTCGCTATCTGTCCCCAGACTCTCTCCATCTTTATCTCCTCTCTCGGTCTCCCACCCTGCCACTCCCGCGAACCACCCCAGCGTTGTGGAGCAGGGCGTGCTCCGGGCCACGCGCGCGCGCAGTGAAAGCTGCGCTGGAGGCAGGGCAGGGGGCAGCTGCTGCTGTGCGGGCTTCGTGCAAGACGAGAGCAACGTGCTGAGCGGCGCCACCTGCTTGCTCGCAGCTCAGGGCTTTGGATTCAGCGCAGGCGGATACCCAGAGTCTGACTGCGCAGCTGCTGTCGCTGCGGCTCTGGGAGGGGAATGGGGCGCGAGCGGGGATGCAGCCTCTGGGCAGGCTTGAGTCGCTGCCTAGTGGACCCTGGGTTCTCACGCTGCCCTAGCCTCAACGTCTGCAGCTCAACCTCGCTGGGCACCAGCCACAGTTGGACTGTCCATGAGACCCTGCCCTCTTTTGGAAAGTGCCTCGATTTCCCCTAGATGTAAAATGGGCCTCTCTACCCCACAGGGTTTATAAAACGATGCAAGTATATGATAAGGTGAAAGCATCCTAGTATATGCCTGCAGCCATAGCACTATGGCGTCCAATCCATCAGATCTTGGAAGCTGAGTAGGGAAGGCCTGGTTAGTACTTGGATGGGAGACCGCCTGGGAACACGAGGTGCTGTAGGCTTGGGAGAAGGGCCTGGCAACCCACTCCCAAAAATCAATCAGCCATTGAAAACCCTATGAATAGCAGAGAAGCACTGACAATAGTGTTTTGCCTGTTGTACATAGGGCTGCTAGGAGTTGGACACTGATTCAAGGGCACCTAACAACAATATCAATTAATATAGGTATTATCTACCACACAGGATTGCAGAAAATCAATCAATCAAGCATCTCTCTCTATCTCTATCTCTATCTCTAACTAGGAGGTTGAAAGCATTCTAGGCAAGAGCTGTACTACTGAGCTGTACCCCAGCCCCCTTTTTATCTTTTATTTCAAGATAGGATCTCCCTAAGTAGAACAGGCTGCTCTAGCCTCCAATGCATGACCTTCTTGCCTTTGCCTCCTCAGTGCTGGGATTGCAGGTGTGTGCCATGGCCCCTGGCGAGTCATTTGGGATTCCTTCATTAAATAGATGTAAGCACCTTTCATGCATCATCTCACTTAGTCCTTACTGCTGAACTGTATCAGTCAGCTAATGCTGCATAACACCAACAACCTCTTAGTGAGTTACCCCAACCAGCTTTCTCACTCAGATCGCTATGAATTGATTGACATTTGCTGCTCTCAGCAGAGGCCACAAAGCATTTACCATATGCCCAGCACTGTTCTAAGCACTTTTTTGTTAAGTTATCTAATTCCTCCAGCAACCCTATGAAGCAGATACTCATCCTTCCATTTTACACACAGAAACTGAAGTTCAGAAAGGCTGTAAGTTCTTTTCCCAGATTGAAGGACCCCCATGAGAGGCGGCACACAGTCTGTGGGCTGCACCTCATAAATAGCTAGAGTGGCCAGATGCACCTGCTGGTATCATGCACCTAGTACATGCACCTGGTGCCAGCTAGGAGGGCTCTGTGTGGCTTTTGGTGGCAATGTTGGCCCATTTGACCTGCCTCTGGATACCAGGTCCTGGTCCACGGACCTGGTCACTACCCCCTGCCCATTACTCCAGGCTGACCATGGCTTTAGCATCAGTTGCTCCATGAAAGTTGTTCAGATGAACAGATGTGGACTCCTGAAAGCACTAAATGACCCCTCTGGCCACTGCCTAGACATCAATTCAAGTCCTTCTCTAAGATATGTCTGCAGGATGGATGTCAGGACCATGGCCAGCGCCTTGGCTTCTGTAACGCCCTAAGCTCTACTATGAGTGCTCTGGATGGGTCTGGGATACTTACCCAGGGCAATTTATGGGCTGGCAGGAAGAGCCTTCTTCCCTGATAGGGATCAAGGAAGAATTCTAGGCATAGGTGGGATTGATTGACAAATGTATGGGATGGGGATCAACAAAGAGAAACTGCAGCTGGAAAGATATGGTGGTGTGAAAATATCAATGGGAAGCTGGCCTGCGTGGAAGCAGAAAGCAATGGGATTGGAAAGAAAAATTGGATTTCTAAGGATTCACCGCTCCATCTGCCCGCAGTATTGACCTGCCCACCCAGCTGCCACTATAGCATTGCACATGAACCTTTGTTAGAGACTATGTCCTGCCTGCTAACCCTGCTTACTGTGCAAGTGAACTTGGCTTCATCTTTGATGGAACAGCCTGTATTTCTCAGGACCGTTGTGGCTGTTTCCACAACGAATGTTAGATCCTTTTTTCTTTCTTTCTTTTTTTTTTTTTTTTTTTTTTTTTTTTTTTTTTTTTTTTTTTTTTTTTTTTTTTTTTTTTTTTTTTTTTTTTTTTTTTTTTTTTTTTTTTTTTTTTTTTTTTTTTTTTTTTGTGATATTTGGGGGTTGAACCAAGTGCCTCACACATGCTTTGCAAGCACTGTACCACTCAGCTGTACCCCCAGCCCATTTTATTTTTTATCTTGAGGCAGGGTCTCACTAAGTTACATAGGCTGCCTCTGGCCTCGAACCTGTGATCCTCCTGCCTCAGCCTCCTGAGTTGTAGGATTACAGACGTGAGCCACTGCACTGGCTGAGGAGTCCTTTTTGATGGGGGGATGTCTCCCACACCTTGTCACAAAATGTTCCCCACACCATTACTGTAGCAGTCAGCATTTTCAGTAGTAAATGAAGTCAACTGTTTTTATACAATATGGAATTTGTTCAGAACAAATGGAAGTTAGCTACTTTTACTTATCTTAAAGTACAGGGTTTCAGGCATGGCTGGATTCAGGAACTCAAATGATGTCACTAAGACTTAGTTTCTTTCCATCCTTCATCTCAGCCTTTTACTTTTTCTGTGTTAACTTCTATATCAAGTAAGATCTTGATCCAAATGTTTAAACAGTGGCTCAAAATTTCTGTAGTTTAAACTTGATAGTTTATTTCAGTCTCATGAACAATCTAAGTATAATCCATTTAGTTTCTTCAACACAGGCTCTTTCTATCATGTGGCTCAGCCTCCTAAGTGGTATTGCCCTTATCTGATCCCCACCACATCTACATTCAAGCCATCTGGAAGGGGAAAGGGGGAGGACCCAGAGGTCAGGCCTCCTTCCTTTAAGGGTACAATCCAGAAGCAGCACACATTGCTTCCATTCACTTCCCATCAACCAAGACTTCTTGGAAGGACATCATCTGACAGCAAAGGGGCAAGAAGAAGCGTCTTCAGCTGGGTGGTCATGTATGCAGCTAAAAATTCTAATTCTAGGGAAGAAAGGGACAATGGATATTTGAAGGCAGTCATGGCCTCATCTTCAAGTCGCCTCTCTGTGAGACAGAAGTGATCTCTTACCACTCCATGTTCACTACATCCAGTTTAGCAACCCCAAAGGGAAGGCAGCTCTCCTTCCTTAATAGTTTTGGAAGTCCCAAGGCTGATATTCATTGTCCCAGTAGAGGTCATTTGTTCGTCTGTAAACCAATCACAGGAGTACTCTGACTTATCTCTAGCTGGCCACATCTGGGGCATGTGCATGGAGCCAGAGGTTAGGTATATCACCTAGGAAACCCCATAGACTAAGAGCAGGGCTACATTCCCAAAGACAGACTGGGAAGTTGTTATCAGAAAAGCATGAACAGACCCTGGGCAGGGGGAATAGCATGCCCTTTGAGGTTTTGCAGCTCAGTGAGTCCATTAGAAGGTTAAAAAAAAATCCCTAGGAGATTAATCGTAGAGATTAAGGTTCACTT
The DNA here is from genome assembly GCA_007922755.1 of Pedetes capensis. Taxonomy (NCBI): domain Eukaryota; kingdom Metazoa; phylum Chordata; class Mammalia; order Rodentia; family Pedetidae; genus Pedetes; species Pedetes capensis. Next base: position 72,692 of record VMDO01006256.1, on the reverse strand, counting down.
GGTAGGAGAAGCACGGATGGATATTGAAATCACATAGTGACTCTGGGAATGGAGAGAAGGCTACACTAAGAAGCAAGTAAGAAGAGCAGATACGTCTGCCATTGCACATCCCCTCTGTTGCCAGAGTTGACAATGCTGGTCACACATCAGAATCCTGAGAGGTCTTTATTTATTTATTTTTGGCCATACTTGGGGGTTGATCCCAGACCCTTGCACATCCCTTGCAAGTGCTCTACCACTGGGCTGCAGCACTCAGCCCATTTTTTATTTTTTGAGTGAGGGTCTCACTAAATTACACAGGCTGCCTCTTGCCTCAAACTTGCGATCCTCCTGCCTCCACCTTTAGAGTTCTTGAAGTTTTCAAACACCTATGAAAAGCAGAGCAATCATCCTAGATCAAAATACTTGAAATAATCACTATTTAAAACTAAGTATATTACATAAAATAAAGTAAGGAGCAATAGATTAAAATATCAAGTGTAAGGCCAGGTGTGGTGGCCCACACCTATAATCCCAGCAACTAGGGAGACTGAGGCTGGAGGATTGCAAAGTTGAGGCCAGAAGCAACCTGAGCAATTTCATGAGACTGTCTCAAAAGAAAAAAAAAAAAAATGAACCGGGGGTGCAGCCCAGTGGTTGAGCACTTATTTAATATGTGCAAGGCCTTAAGCCCAACTCCTGTCACTGCAAATAAATAAATAAATAAATAATAAAATAATAAAATATCAAGTGCAGTTGGGCACCATGGCACATGCCTGTAATTCCAGCAACTAGAGAGATGGAGGTAGGAGGATAGTTCAAGGCCAGAGGCAGCCAATATAACTTAGTGAAACCCTGATTCAAAACTTAAAAAAAAAAAAAAAAAAAAAAAAAAAAAAAAAAAAAAAAAAACAACGCCTGGAGGTGCAGCCCAGTGGTAGAGTGCTTGCAAAGTATGTACCAGGCCCTGGAGGCAACCCCCGAGTACCAATAAATAAATAAATATCCAATGCATTGTATTATATTGCCTATTATATTAATATGCTATAGCACATATTCTTCTAAGATAAGAAATATAATAAAAGCAAAAACAAAAGAAAGAATAAAACATCAAAGCATGTGGAACTGTGCCTGGCACCTAGTAAGTGCTCAAAAATAATTATTAGATTATGAAGACATATGCAAGAGAGATAAGATGGGCCCCAGAGAGTTCTTTCTCTAAAATTCCGTTTTGTTTTGTGGTAGTGGGGGTTGAACCCAGGGCCTCACGCCTGCATGCTTTACAAGTGATGGACCACTGAGCTGCGTCCCCAGCCCATTTTTTTGACTTTTTGAGACAGGGTCTCGCTAAATTACGCAGAATGCCTCTGGTCTTGAACTTGCAGTCCTCATACCTCCACCTCCCAAGCCGCTGGGATTACAGGTATGTGCCACCGCACCCGGCTAAAACTCCGGTTTTGAGAAAGTGTTTATTATGAAAAATTTCAAGTATCACAAAATGAGAACACTGTTATGAACCCCATGAACTTATCACAGTTACATTCGTTCTGGTGCCCCCCACACACACACCCGCAAAACCTGGCTTTACCACGGAGCTACATTCTCAGGCTCTGGGTGTACATTTCTGATGGAGATAGACTTGCAGGACCCACAGTCATTTCCCAGCCCCTCTTGGCTCATCGACTCCACCCCTCATCCCCCAGCTTCTGGCCAGCCTCTCCCCTCTACAGAACAGACGCCTGCGCGGCTGCCAGCCAATGTGTGCAGAGATGTGGTTGCGCTCTGAGCCAGCGGTGTCGCTTTCTCCCGGTCCTAATAGGACCCTGAGCTAGCCCCACACTAGTAGGACACCTCCAAGCAGCCTGTTGCGGCTGACGATGTAATGCTTCCGTGAGGCCTGAGGGTTACCAGCGCAGTCCAAGTGTTCAGGGCGTGCCGGCCTCCGAGATTTAACTGGTAAGGAATCTCCCACTGCTGCTTCAAACCCTACTTCTCCCCGCAGGGGTCGCCATCAGCCCAACTCCTTGAGCCACACCCAGCCTTTGGAGATTGGCGCTCTCACCCTCTGTCTTCCCGCAGCACAGAGCAGCTTGTCCAACTTGTGGAGACCCAATACTTCATCACCCTGTCCTTCTGAGTGTCCCCGGGGCTGGGACCCCCGAGGCTCACCTGCCCTCGGGGAGGGAACGCACAGAATTTCCCGAGATGATTTTAAAAACTGATGACAGAAGCCAGGCGCAGTAGCGCACGCCTGTAATCTCAGCGACTCGGGAGGCGGAGGCAGGAGAATCACGGGTTCGAGGCCAGAGGAAGCCCGAGTAATTCAGGGAGACCCCGTCTCGAATCTTGAAAAGTGGGCTGGGGGTGCACCCCAGTGGTAGAGCACTTGCAAAATATTTGCGAGGCACTGGGTCCAACCCCCAAGTATGGCAAGAAAAATAAATTAACAGAGAGGTCGTGGTGGCACGCGCCTGTAGTTCCAGCTACTTGGGTAGATCCCCTGAGTGCCAGAGTTTGAGACCAGCCTGGGCGAGACTGTGTCAGAATAGAAAAGAAAAGAGAAGGGAAGGGAAGGGAAAAGAAGAAAAGAAGAAACGAAACGAAACGAAACGAAACAAACATGCTATGTCTGTCTTCTCTTTCCCAGTGTCCCCGAGCCCTTGGGGATCTACCAACGAGTCCGATCCACAGGCTCCCTCTTCTCCCAGGACCCAGGAGTTAGGTCAGGACCTCCTGACCCTTCCAACGCAGAGCCTAAGGGTCCAATCCCCTAGGCCTCTCCCCCCAGGACCCAGGTCCTGGGTCCCCAGGAGTGCTGTCCCCTCAAGGACAAATGGGCCAGGGGACCGGCGACTCCGCCCCCGGACTCCCAGGCTGCCTTGACGTAACTGCAGCGGCAGCCAATCGGATACAGCGGCACCGGATAGCCAGAGGCGCGAGGCGGTACTTTTAGAAGGCGCGGAGCGGAAGTGGTACTCGCGGTTCCTTGTGGCTTCTCGCACCCGTAGGACTGCGCGGCTGTGGCTGGGACGTTTGTTGAGGCTGTTGGCAGCCCGGCCGCCATGAGCCGGCACAGCCGGCTGCAGAAGCAGGTTCTGAGCCTGTACCGCGAGCTGCTGCGCGCCGGGCGTGGGAAGCCGGGCGCGGAGGCGCGGGTGCGGGCCGAGTTCCGGCAGCACGCCGGCCTGCCGCGCTCCGACGTGCTGCGCATCGAGTATCTGTACCGCCGCGGCCGGCGCCAGCTCCAGGTGCTGCGTTCCGGCCACGCCATGGCCATGGGTGCCTTCGTGCGCCCGCGGGACCCGGCCGCGGAGCCCGGCGGCGCGGCAGCCCCGACGACGCCACCTGAAGATGGCGATGGTCCACCGAGCTCACAGGACGGCACAGGGGCACCGATCACCAGACCCAGTGGACGGTGACAGGCAGAAGAGCTCCCTCGGTGGTGCAGGTGGTCCCGCCTGACAGTTTGGGGAAGACTGGGAACTCATCTGATGAAAGGTGAGAGGTCTTGAGCGTCCAGCTTCAAGCATTGGGGGAGTAGAAGCCCCTCCTGCCTACAGGGGCCTGGAGAGCCCCATGGTGGACGGCCAGAGATGCCCGATCTTTCTCGATGTTTGGTGACAGGTCAGACCACTCCCTCCTCATGAGGGCTTGGAGCGGCCTGGGACACTGGCAGGCTGGACAATGTCAAGCTGAATTGTGCTGACCCAAAGTTATGAGGCTCCTAGATGCCTCTGAACCCCCAAGCAATGGACGAATAGAGACTAAGACTCTTCTCTTGACCTCTGAGAACACACACATCCCTGGCTCCTCAACGGGGCTGCCCTTTCCTGTATTCAACTCCCAGAGGAGCAGACTTTTTGCTGAGGAGTTTGGAAGGATGCCCGGATGAAGCCCAGAATCCCGTTTGCAAAACCTTCCCCTCATTCCTTGTGACAAACCAGGACCATTAGGAAGGAGTTAGAGGTCTCTCTCTCTAGCTGATCAACCAAACACTCATGACTCCCTACTGAGTGGTTCTAAAGGGCAATCCTGTGCCTTTTTCCTGTTGGGACTGTTGAACAAAGAGAATAAATTTGGGGGTGTGCTTACTTGCCTATTAATGGTCTTAAAGACTTTTTATATTGGACAGTTGGGAGTGGTGGCTGCTATGCTATGTAATCCCAGAGACTCAGGAAGCAGAGCCAGGCGGATCGAGAGTTCAATGCCAGAGGCAGCGCTGTATAATTTAGAGAGACCCTGACTCAAAATAAAAAATGAGCTAGAGGTGCAGCTCAGTGGTATTGCACTTGCAAAGTATGTGGGAGATCCTAGGTTCAACCCCTAAATACAAAAAAGATATCTGTATTGGGGGGTTCGTTCTTTTGGGACAGGGTCTCACTCTTTAGCCCACTCTGGCCTCAAACTTTCAATCCTCCTGCCTCAGCCTCCCAGGTGCTGGGATACAGATGTGCACCATGCCTATCCCATTATATTTCTATTAGACAACACATACTGGGAGCCCCCATGGCTTGTCTTCTCACTACAGTTTGCAATAAAGGCATAATTATAACATAATGAACAGGACTGTCTCCCCAGTGCCTTCCTCAACTGCCCTGTCTAAATTATACCTCCAAGGCTGGACACAGGCTAGGGTTTAGCTCAGTTGGTATAGTGCTGCTCTGCACTCTCTGAGGCCCTGTGTTCAATCCCAAAAATGGGAGAAGGAAGTGGCAATCCACTCCTGATGCAATCTTGAAACAATCAGCCACTGAAAACCCTATGAATAGCAGAGAAGCACTTGACATAGTGCTAGTCATGGCACAGTGTCGAGGAGTGTTTCGTTCTGTTGTACATAATAGGATCACTATGAGTCGGACCCAACTCAGTGGCACCTAACAACAATAACAATAAGCTGGGCACAGTGGCACCTTTAATCCTAGTGACTTGGGATGCTGAGGCAGGAGGATCGCAAGTTCGAGGCCAGAGGCAGCAAGAGCAACTTAGTGAGACCCTTGTCTCAAAATGAAAATAATTAAAAATGAGCTGGGGGGTGCAGTCCAATGGCAGAGTGCTTGCAAAGTATGTGCAAGGCCCTGGGTTCAATCCCCAAGTATGACCAAAAATAAATAGTATCCTCTAAAAAGCAAATTAATTTTTAAAATAGTGTCCCTTCCCACTGCCTACTTTTTCTCTTTGTTGTTATGTGCTGTCGAGTCGGTATCTGACTCATAGCGACCCTCATAGGGTTTTCAATGGCTGACTGTTTCAGGATTGCCTTGGGAGTGGATTGCCAGATCCTTCTCCCATTTTTGCGGTGCTAGGAATCGAACTCAGGAGCTCAGAGACTGCAGCGCAGCGCTCTACCAACTGAGCTAAATCCAAGCCCGTTCTTTTTCTCTTTAGCATACTACATATTTACTTATTCTATTTACTGTTAGTTGCCCCCTCCACAGTGTCAGCTCCACAAGGACAAGGATTTTAATCTGACTTGTTCACTGTCTTCTGCTCCTTGATCAGGGCCTGGCTCATAACAGTCAATACCCGTTGAATGAATGGATGACTTGCTCCATCACTGGGTCCATTGGGTCTATACTGCCAAGGCTCTGCTGGCCCTATTTTGTGGTGATGCAGGCAGCCCACACCCGATCCTTGACTGGGGGAGGAGATTTGGCCTGGCATTTGAAACAGAATAGATCAAGCCAGGCACTGTGGCACATGCCTGTAATCACAGCAACTTGGAGGGTTGAGGCAGGAGCATCCCAGGTTTGAGGCCAGAGGCAGGCTGCAGTCCCCAAAATAAAATATAAAGAAAAAGGGGCTGAGGGTACAACTCAATGGTAGAGCACTTGCCAAGCATGTGCAGGGCCATGTTCAACCATCCCATCCCCAGTACTGGGGGGAAAATAGAGAAAGAGAAATGAGACAGACCTGGTTTGCATTGTGGGGTTTGTTTGTTTGTTTTTAAGATAAGGCCTCACTATGTAGCCAGTGCTTGTCTGAAACTTGCTGTGTAGCCCAAGCTGGTCTCAAACTCATGATCCCTCTCCCTCAGCCTTCTGAATGCTAAGATTATAGGTGTGCACCACCACGCCTGGCTTTGTCTCTGACTTTTCCTAGAACCTGGTGCTTCCCCTCCTCCCTCAGTATCCATTTCCTGCTTCTCCTTACAGTTCTGCTTTTCTTTGGAGACACACCTCTTCCCCATTTTCAGTCTACATGCTTCATGTAGAGCTAATGGTAGCCCCCCCAGTTAGGCATGTGGTACAAATCAGAGGAAGCAGCCTTGGGACTTTGGTTAGAACTGTCAAGGAAAAGTGACTCTCCTGTTGACTGCTAAATTGGTGGCATGTGTGCCTGGAGGCTTTGAGGGGCACTCTGGCCATCACTAGGATAAGAATGAAGCCATAGCCAGGTGCAGTGGCACTCGCCTGTAATCCCAGCGACTCAGGAGGCGGAGGCAGGAGGATTGAAAATTTGAGACCAGAGGCAGTCTGTGTAACTTAGTGAGACCCTGTCTCAAAAAGTAAAAAAAAAAAAAAAAAAAGGGCTGGGGTTGCAGCTCAATGGTCCAGCATTTGCAGAGCATGTAAGCACAAGGCCCTGGGTTCAACCCCTAGTTCAACCCCAGTATCAAAAAAAAAAGGAAGCCATAGAGAGGAAAGAGCTGGGAGATGGGGTCATCATTTGAGCTCCTAGATCTAGCTGTGCCTGCAGTCCTCAGCTTCTCAGTTACCCACAACAATCAACACCCATTTCTGCTTCTAGTCAGTGAAGACTGGGCTTCAGTCCTTTGTTCCACGTGTGGCCTCAGCTCATGACTTCCCCTGTTTGCACCTGACGCAGTGGGGTCACATCATTGGGTGGTGGTGAAGATTCAAAGAAGACCTGCATTAAATGTACATGCAGGAGACCAGCGCAGTGCTTTGCCTCTGTTCTTGAGTCTGGTTCTGTCCTGACCTCTTTTCCCCACGCCTTAAGTTTGAGGTATGGCTGGAGTCCTGGACTCTAGGACTGAACACTGGCAACTCCTGGTGCTGTCAAGACCTCAGGAAGAGGGGTCCCCCAGTCCAACCCAGGACCCCCGTGCAGAAGGTTGGAACAGAGCACCTACATGGCTGCAAGTCAGGGCCTGTAGCAGGTGCTGTTAGCAGCTTATGCACAACACCTGCTCCCTTCTCGCCTCTGCCTCTGGCTTCCTACAGCGGCACCTGTGCCACTTTGCCCGGGGAGGGGCCTTCCTAGGAAGACAGGCTGGAAGGGCTGGCGAGTCAACCACTCCAGGCAGAGTCCTCATCAATGACAGATGGAAGCCAGGCTCAGTATCACAGGCCTGCAATACCAGCAACTCAGGAAGTTGAGGCAGGAGGATTGCCAATTCAAAGTCAGAGACCACCTGCTTAACTTAGCAAGACCCTGCCTCAAAATAAAAATTAAAAGGGGTTGGGGATGTGGCTCAGCACTTGCCTCACATTTGCAAAGCCTTATGTTCAATCCCCAGGACCAAAATAAAAGAGAGAGAAAATGAGAGCTGCATGCTAGTATAGAAATACCACAATTTCTTCAGCCTCCTGGGGAAAACAACTTTTGAGTATGTTCCCCACGATTTCCCAGAGCTCCCTAACGGGAGGGCTGGGATTTAGCTCAGTTGGTAGAGCACCGCTCTGCAGTCTATGAGGTCCCAAGTTCGATTCCCAGCACCCAAAAATGGGAGAAGGACATGGCAATCCACTCCCGAGGCAATCCTGAAACAGTCAGCCATTGAAAACCCTATGAGGGTCACTATGAGTCGGTCATGACTCAATGGCACGTAACAACCCTAACGGGATGATGCCCTGGGTTCCCAGAGCAGCCACCAGCTCCTTAACTCACCTTGTTAGGCTGTTAGGTACCCTAGAGGCAGTGTCCGACTCATAGCAACCCCATGTACAACAGGTGAAACACTATTGTCAGTGCTTCTCTGCTGTTCATAGGGTTTTCAATGGCTGATTGTTTTTTGGGAGTGGTTTCCTGGGTCCTTCTCCCAAGCCTATACCACCTGGTGTTCCCAGGCGGTCTCCCATCCAAGTACCAACCAGGCCTGACCCTGCTTAGCTTCCAAGATCTCACGGGATTGGACGCCACAGTGGTACAGCTGCAGGCCTTAACTCACCTAGGGTTGGCTTTCTCCCTGTCCTGGCTGACATCTTCAGTTTCCTGCCACTCCTTCTAGGGTCCCCTCCCAAAACAATGACTTATGCTTGAACCTTTGTGTCAGGGTCTGGGGAACCAACCCCAAGGTGGGCCCATTTGGTTCCGAGTTCTCTGATCAAGGCATAGGGGTCTGTGAAGGGGGTCGTCCAGACACATCAGGGCTGGATCCCAGGTTCTGAGTACTTGAGGACCTGATATCCTCCCACATCCTTTGACAATGACCTTTTATTACACACATCTGGGCTCTGGCCTCAGACTGGGGGAGGACCATTGACATAACTGAGCACCAGGTAAGGTGTCCTGGCCAGGCGGGCGTGCGAGCAGCAGGGGGCCTCTGACATGGGCAGGAGCAGCGCGGCCACCAGAAGGAAGAGGAGGAGCAGGAGCAGGGGGAAGGTCAGAGGCCACCTTGATGTGGGAGCGGGGGCCCTGCGGATGGATATGCAGTATTAGGTAGAGGGGTGGGCTGCCACCGGGAGCCCAGGCTCGCACCCCGCCAGCCTCATCTTCCAACCATCTTACCCAGGATCCAAGTCCAGCCTCACATCCGGGAGACTGGGAGATGTGGCCCTCTTCTTGTCCTGAGGGTGGGTAGCAGCCAGCAGCAGAATAGATGGAAGTGACACTTAGTACAGGCTCTCCCTGCCTACGGTAGACCTACAAGGCTACTCTTATTCCTATTCATGTCCTGGTGCCCCAGGGCCCCACCTGGGCTTGAAATATCATCCCTATTTGATGTCTGTGGTAATCCATTGCCATCTGATCCCCCTTTCCCTGCTAACATTGGCTCAATTTAGGGGTGGGGTCAGGCCTCCCTACTCTTACACTTTTAGTCAAGTTAAAGTGAAGCTGACCTACATCTCCCCTGCTTCCATGACAGGGCATGTGACCTAGATCTGGCCAATCAGAGCACTCTAGTGGGTTCCAGGGGCAGCCCAGGACCCAATACAGGCAGGTGGAGTCAGCCCTGGGACTTTGGCTGCTGGCTGCCACTAGGTCAGAGGCCATTTTTTTCCCCTGGAATAAGTCAGCCTATGGGAAGCAAGTGTGTACCAGCTGGGACAACCACTTTGCTGAAAAAGAAGCCACTGCCGGGCATGGTGGCGCACGCCTGTAATCCCAGCGGCTTGGGAGGTGGAGGCAGGAGGATCGCAAGTTGGAGCCCAGAGGCAGTCTGTGTAACTTAGAGCGACCCTGTCTCAAAAAGTAAAAAAATGGGCTGGGGGCGCAGCTCAGTGGTCCAGCACTTGCAGAGTATGCAGGTGTGAGGCTCTGGGTTCAACCCCCAGTACAGCAAAAAAAAAAAAAAAAAAAAAAAAAAAAAGAAGAAGAAGAAGAAGAAGCCACTTTGGGGAAGAAGCGCCCAACAGAGGGAGAGACAGCCCTGATATATTCGAGGTCCTGAATTTAGCTGTGCCTGGATTTTTCAGTTCCAGGGGGGAAAAAGAATATCTCCTTTTCATGGGTTAGCCTGAGTTGGGTTCTGGTCATTTGCTATCAAAGTCCCCAAGTGATACCCCTCGCTGAGGACTAGCTCACCTGAGCCTTCCGGAGCAGGGAGCGTCTTCGGTGACCTGCTAAGTGTTTCCGGTGGCCGAGGCCCAATGCAAGCATGGCCTATAGGGAGAGAGTTTCCCTATTGGAAACTAGAAATATGATTGGGGAAGGGCCTGGAGGGAGCATGTCACATAGATGAGATTCCGGAGGAACAGAGAGATCTCACGAGAGGCAGAGCCAAAGAAACCGAGAGGGGAGAGACATCACTTATTCATTTGCTCAGCAAATATTTAGTGAGTCTCTGTTACATGGCAGGCATGGTTCTAGGGGCTGGGGACACAGCAGAGATGGAAATAGGCAAAATCCTCACCTCTGTGGAGTTTATGTTCTAACCAGAGAGGACCCAGATTAACCCACAAATGTATAAGCAATGTCAGGAAATACAGTAGGAAGATAAGGAGCACTAAGCTGGGGGCCACGGCAGGCCTCTCTGGAGAGAGGACATGTGAGGAGACTGGAATGAATGAAGGGAGGAGGTAATGGGCGTGCATCCGGGGCTTCGAGATGGCAGGGAAGTTGGCGTGTCTGCAGAAGGGTCAGGAGTGTGGCTGTAGCGCAGAAGGTGAGGGCAGGAGAGGAAGTGGGCTGAGGATGCTGATAGAGACAGGTGGAAAGGAGGGAAACAGTGAGCGAGGAGGATTCACAGACACAAAGAAGGAGAGCGAGGAAATCATGGAGATGCCAAGAGACAAATAGCCAGGCACAGGGGCCTATAATCCCAGCACTTGGGAGGCTGAGACAGGAGGACAGAGTTCAAGGCCAGCCTCAGCTGCATAGCAAGATCCTGTCCCAAAAAGAAAAGGGGGGAAGTAGGGCTGGGGGTTTAGCTCAGTTGGTAGAGTGCTTTTTTTTTTTTAGCATGGACTGAGGCCCTGGCTTTGATCCCCAGCATTGAAAAATAAAAAATAAAAAAGAGACAGACAGACATAAGAGAATGACAGAGATACCAAGTCGTCCTGGAAAGGGAAGCACCCTGCTAAGAGGCCCACGGAGGTGTCCAGTGGGCACCAGGCTGGGCGGGTGTGCCCTCAAGGGGGACTGCTCTCACCTCAAGGACTTGTCCACTGTCCTGGGGGCCTCTGTGGCCACACAGTTCACAGGGAGCCCCTGGCTTCCAGGCTGTCCTTTGCCCTGAGGGACCGAGACCCCCAACATCCCCTGCTGGGTCCCACTCTAACTCTGCAGGAGTGGAGAGATTACTAGGTCCCCAGGGGCCCCAGGCCCAATCAGCTCCTGGCCCGTCTGAGTCCCCTTCGACTTCCAGGTCCTGGTCCAGCAAGTTGGCCTTCTCCAACACCTGGGGTAAAGGACAGAGGTCACAGGAGCTGGGAGATTGGGACCTGGACTGGGCCCCACCAGGGCAGACCATACCAGGCTGTAGCTGACCAGCTGGACCTGTAGCTGCCAGAGCCGTCGGAAGATGGTGTCTCGGTGGGCTCCCAGGGCCTTGAGGACCTGCTCCAGGGATGCCCAGGCCCTAGGCTCACTCCGATGCGCCAGCCCCTCACCAAAGGCCAGCAGTGCATCCACGCGCTCAGCTGCCCCTCGTAGCTGTGCCTGTAGGACCTGCAACACATGGTTGGACACCACCCCCACAACACCAGGGACGCCAGACACCCAGCACCTGGCATTATCCCTCCCCCATTTCCTATCCAGAGACCCACAACAGGTAAGAAACCCACACCCCACCCTGGAAAGCCGGCACCCACTCCTGACACCCTGCCCGCTGTCCCCCACCCCGGTTTCCCACTGCCCACCTGTAGCTGGCTCATCCCACTCTGGGCCAGTGTCCAGGTCCCCAGGCCCTGCTCCAGATCCTGCAGCTGGAGGCCCAGCCCCAACAGGCAGAGGTGTAAGCTGTCCTGCTCAGCCTCCAAGACCTCCACACCAGAGACGGGGTGCTGGGGAACCCCAGGGACAGAATCAAGACTCATTTCCACCCTTCTGCATGCTGCTGCCTTCTGGATGCTTCTCTGCAGCAATGTCTGTCTCAGGGATTGCGCTACGGCTGTTCCTACTTGGGGGACTTTCCACTTGAGGGTGGAGAGAACCAATTCTAGGCCGATGGGTCTTCAAGCCTCCTGGAAACCTGGGTATGTGGGACCTGAGGGTGTGGACAGGGGTACCCCCCAAAAGGAGTGGGGCGGCATCTGTGATGAAACGCTTGTTTCCTACTTGGTAAAATATTGACATGCCCCTGTACTGATCAGTAAAGACACATTTTCTGGAATGTCCCTGTCACCTGCACAGATGCCCGACACCTTTCTAGAATCCCCTGGATGGAGCCAAGATTCTGAGGACAGAGAGGAGGTGGGGCTGGTGCAAAGGGCCTGGGCACCTCTGCTCACCTCATGGTGTGTGCCCCCGGCTGGGTCTTCACTGGGAAAGGGTGTTGATGTTCTTGGGGGGCTGGCGGAGGGCTCAGTGCCCCTTGCAGTACCCTGGATGTGCTCAGGAGGGTCCAAAGAGACCTGGGCCTGCTCTGGCCTGGAGGGGAGAGACGTTGACAGTCCCTGGAAGAGCCACTGTGCCCCATTTTCCACCCCACCCTAACCCCATTCCCAGCTCCCTCTCCCAAGTCCCTAGGCCATCACAGCCACAGCACCTCCTACTTCAGTGGCTGTAGCCCATGCCCCCAGCCCCCTGGGACCAAGTCCCAGAGCTATAGCCCCCACCTGACTGTGTTCTCTGCAGACGCAGGGCAGCTGGTGCATCCGGCAATGTCCAGCTCCCTGGGGGCTCCCGGGGGATGGTTGAGGGGCTCTGGGGGGAGTCTAGGGCCCAGAAGTGGGGGCTGAGCCATAGCTGGGGACCTGGGGACAGAGTCGGGGGAGGCCCTCAGCAAGAGCCTCTCCCCTGGCCCATGGTGTCCTCCAGACCTCCGAGATGGAGATGGACTCACCCAGGCCAGATGCTGCTGAGGGGCCCAGAGGCCCGCCTGGCTCCGCCCTTCCTAGAGGAAGCTGGACCCAGGAAACCTGACACCCTGCTAAGGTGACAGCAGAGCCACTTAACTCCTTCCTCCCTAGCGGGACCAGCAGGTGATCCAGCATCGCCCTGGCCCATCCCACCCCAAGGGGCATTGCTATACAAGCCCCCATCCATCTCAAGCGCCCTCGGTCCTGCACCCCTTGACGACCCCCCCCCCCACATTTGACTCTCCTCACCCACTTCATCTATTTAAGGTCACGTGCATTGCCCCTCAGGAACCCCAGCACCTGTCCCCTCCCCCACCAAAAAAAAAAAATCCCTAAAACCAAGGAAAGATATTTGGGTTTATTTGGCATGCGGTTTTCTCCCACGGTTCCCACAGTTCCTGGGAAAATAAATAATTCAGGAGAGTGACCTTTGCCCCGCGGTTCCAAGATCACGGAGGGGGCAGCCCCCAGGGGCAGGAGCCCAGGAATTCCAGCAAGACCTGACCCCGTCAGTCACTTGCTGAGTAGGAGGCCGGTGCGCAGCACTCGGGGAACGCGGCGGATGGTCAGGGAGATGCGGGTGCCGCGCACCAGCCGGGCCCCAGGCAGCGCCAAAGGGCAGGCGGCGGCGTTGGACGGCAGCGCCTGGGCGTCCAGCGTGTCGACATCGGCTGCTGAGATGCCATGGAGGTGGCGCGTGTAGGCGGCACCGCGGAGCACCAGCAGGCTGCGTGGCTCCAGCAGCAGCGAGCTGGTGGGCTGCGGCGGCCAAGGCTGCAGGGTGGGTTGATGGTCAGTGGGAACCCAGGGGCGGGGGAAAGTCACCAGGCTTCAGGGGGCAGGGGGCCAACGGTGAGCGAGTCCCTGGAGACAAAAGGGTAGGTATGCACCCAAGGAGGGGAGCTTTGGTGGCTGAGGGGTGAAAGTGTGCCCATGCTGGGGTCAGGGCTAGTGGGAAGGGAAGGGATTTGGATCAGCAGTCCCCAGGGAGGGGGCAGGAAGGAGGCTGCAGATGAGGACATCTAAGGGCCAACAGGCTATGGGAGCTGCAGCTGGAATCTCAGAGGGGCTGGGCCAGAGATTGGCAGTCCCTAGGACACCTGGGCAAAACTGGGCTGGACCGGCATGGCTGAGGCCAGGAGCAAGCACAGACAGTGAGGCAGAAATTAGAGGAAGCGGTGTATCTGGGGACAGGAGGATGTTAGAGGCATGGCAGTGTCCAGGAGCATGTTGGGCTAAAGGGGAAACCTAAGAGTCCTGTGTGGTGGCGCACACCTGTAATCCCTGCACTTGGGAGGCCAAGGCAGGAGGACTGTGAGTTCGAGGCTAGCCTGGGCTACAAAAGAGGAGTGGGGGAGCCCAAGGAGCATTGGGTCAGAGTGTTCAGTGGAGTTTCTGGGAATGCTGGGGTATCAGAAATGCATTTCTCAGGGGTCAGAGGTGCACTGTCAGTGTATCGGGTGAAGGGGGAGTCCCTGAGCACAGGGTCATGTGATAAGGACTCAAGGAGAATCTGGGGGTGGCCTGCACTGCTGATCACATATCTGGAGTAGGAGGACATCAGTGTCGGGGTGCCTGTGCATCTGGGAGGATGTTAGGGTAGCCAGGAGTAAAAGTCACTGGGGTGTTTGAGGACATCAAGAACGCCAGTCGGGAGCCGGGCACGGTGAGGGCAAGCCTGCCATCCCAGTGACTCAGGAGGCAGAGGCAAGAGGATCGTAAATTCGAGACCAGAGGCAGTCTGTGTAATTTAGCAAGACCCTGTCTCAAAAAGTGAAAAAATGGACTTGGGGTGCAGCTCAGTGGCGCAGCACTTGCACAAGCGAGAGGCCCTGGCTTCAACCCCCAGTACCACAAAAAAAAAAAAAAAAAAAGAATATTAATAAACTGAACATGTTGGTGCACACCTGTGATCTCAGCCCTCAGGAGGCTGAGGCAGGAGGATTGACAGTTTCAGGTCAGCCTAGGCTATGTAAAAAAAAAAAAAAAAAAAAAAAAAAAAAGCCAGTCAGAGGGCTGGGCAGCCCCAGCCTGGGGTGTACATGGACCTCAGGCTGTTGGAACAGTGAGTACATGAGGTCTAGGGGTCTGTCACGGTGCCTGCTCAGCAGAGAGGAGTATTGGGGTGATTGCAGCATGTCCTCCCCTCCCCCCAGGACTGCACATGGGAGTTGGTGTCACTGGAGGAACAAGACACCAGGGTCCCAGCCCTGGAACCATTCAGGGTGGAACAGGTGGTCAGGACTAGGGGTGCCGAGGGTGAAGGTGGAGACTAAGAGTTGGAGGGGGTGGGGTAGGCACACACATGGCAGTTAGGGCACGCTAGTAGCAGAAGATGTCTGCAGCCATAGCTCTGTGGCATCCCATCCTGTCAGATCTCGGAAGGTAAGCGGGTTTGGGCCTGGTTAGTACTTGGATGGCAGACTGCCTGGGAACACCAGGTGCTATAGGTTTGGGAGAAGGACCCAGCAACCCACTTTCAAAGATCACTCCACTACTGAAAACCCTATGAACAGCAGAGAAGCACTGACAATAGTGTTTCACCTGTTGTACGCAGGATCACTATGAGTCGGATACTGACTCGATGGCACCTAACAACAACAACTAGCAGATGGGTTGGGTGTCTGGGAGAAAGTGGGAATACCCCATCAGGGGCAGGAGAAGGTGTCTGGGTGTTAGGAACACACTGAAGGCAGGTGGATTCGGGCCATTCTGGAGGAGGTGGGGTGTCAGCACAACCCCACACGCGTGGAGCAGTGACTGAGAACCCACCTGGTCTGTTGAGTTGTCATCCTCCAGCTGCCGGGGCTTGTAGAAGTCCAGCACGGTGTGGGAGCCCAGGCTGATTGTGCAGACAGTCGGGTAGTACAGGGGTCCGTCCTCGTGGGGCTGAGGAGGGGGCACCAGGGCTGGGCAGGGTAGGAGTCCCCCTGCTCCCCACCCTCTGGGCCAAAGAGGGGCTCCCAAGCTGGTACAGGGAGGCGAATGCCTGGGTAGGGTACGTGGCTGCTTGATGAAGGGGGAGGGTGGGCAAACATGGCATCCTGCTCCGTGATGGCTCAGCAGCTTCGTGGGAGGCAGTTACCATGAGGGTCGGGGAGGGTGTGTGGTTACCATGATGCCCTCCCCAGGCAGATACTGGTTCACGAGGACATGGTTAGCTGGGAGACCCCCAAAAAGGCCGAGATCAGACACTTTGTCCACGTAGCGCTGGAGCCACGAGGGCAGCCGCTCAGGGACCATGCCCCGGGGATGGGGTAGCCCACCTGGGAAGTAAAAGAGGGTACTGAGGGCAGCCAACCAAGGAGCCCTGGCATCTGGAGCCCCTACTCAGGATATCGCCATGGCTGGAAGCACCCTGGCCCTTTGGAGATCACCACTGGACCCTTAGAAGGTTTCCTGAATTCTCCAGACCCCCGGCCTCTTGTGAGATTACAGCCAACTCCTCAGGAAACTCCTGACCCCTCTGAGCCTCCATCGACCCTCAGAATCCTCCTGGCCCTGGGATCCCTTGAACCTTCAGGGACACATCCGCCACCCTTAACCCCTAGCCTTGAGACTACTGGATCTGAGGCTCCTGTCCAGCCCACATCCCAGAATCACTATGTCCCCAGCCAGGGACACTTACCCCAGTTCTGAAGCTTCCTCCCAGAGAGCTGGGTCCACTTCGGCTTTGGGGCATTGAAAACCTAAGAGGAGGGGAACGGGTTACTCTGTTTTCAGGACCATTACTCAGAAATTCTCCCACCCGGGCCAACATCAGGGCCTTAACCTGAGATGGAAACGGGTCAACTTAGTGTCCGTGGGGTGCCTACAGCCATACCACCCTGGCATCCAATCCCATCTGATCTCAGAAGTTAAGCAGGGTTGGGCCTGGTTAGTCCTTGGATGGGAGACCGCCTGGGAATACCAAGTGCTGTAGGCTAGGGAGAAGGACCTGGCAGCCCACTCCTGAAACAATCAGGCATTGAAAACCCCATGAATAGAAGAGAAGCACTGACATGCTGGGCATGGCACAGTATAGGGTAGTGTTTCATTCTGTTGTACATAGGGTCAGCTATGAGTCAGACCCGACTCAACGGCACCTAAAAAGTATCTGTGGGATCGTTCTCTGGGGTGGTTTATTCCCAGGATTTTGTTGTTTGCCTTCTTTCCTGGGGAAGTCTTTGGCCCCAAAGCCAACCAGTGTCTACCAGGATGGAGGGAAGAAACTAGGGCTGCACAGTTGTATCTGAATCTACTCAGAGGTCTAGCGCTGGACTGGGCTCTTTCAGCCCAGCGAATTTCCTGATTCCTGGGTTATCTGGGGATAGTCTCAGTTCCGGAACCTCCTTGTTCTTATCACCTGGGAGAGGGAGGATGCTTAAGCTGGGCTATCTCAGTTTAAAACAAAACCAGTTTAAAACAGTTTAAAACAAAAAACCACTTCGAAAATGTTCTACTGGACTGGAATGGACTTCAGTTTAGAATGGGCTATCTCATTCTAAGAAATCTATCCTCTAGTTGATAATTTCATTCTCAGCATGGTTATGGAATTGGCCTAGGCTCTTTCAGTCCAGGGATTCTAAAATACGTAAAATTTTCTCTTTTTATTTTTTGCAGTACTAAGGGGTTGAATCCAGGGCCTTGCATATACTAGGCAAGTGCTGTACCACTGAGCCACACCCCCCAGGACTCTTTTTTTTTTTTTTTTTTTTTGAGAGAGGGTCATGGTAAGTCACATAGGCTCCCGCTGGCCTGGATGGAACTTGCAATCCTCCTGCCTCAGCCTTCTGAGTTGCTGGGATGACAGGCGTGAAGCATGGTGCTGGCTCGTATGTTTCCTTTTAAGGATCTACTCTCATTAGAAGGCACTGTAATTTTATGTTTGTTTTTTGGGGTTTTTTTTTTTTTTTTGAGATGAGGTCTCAATATGTAGCCTAGGCTGCCTTCAAACCCATGATCCTCCTTCCTCAGCCTCTTGAGTGCTGGGATCCCAGGCATGCACAATGACACCCATCTTAAAATATTTCAAGTTTTCAATCCCAAGAACCCAAGCATCTGAGATGGGCTATCTCAGAGTCTGTGTTCTGTAGCTAACTGTTCTCGGACTCAAACTCAAATGGACTACCCTAACACAGGGAAGATGAGTGCTCTGTAACTAAGGCTCTAGGCTGCAAAGTGCCATAACAGTTCAGACTCTTAAGCTCTGTAAATTCTTCTGTTTCCAAACCTTAAGAGTAAATATGGACTGGACCATTTCAGTATAGGTTGCCTGCACTTGATAACCTTGTTCCTAAGAGTCTGGGTCTATAATGAGCTATTTTAGCACCGGGAAAAGTTTGTTCCGTGACATTGTCCCTCACCCCCCATTTTTTGTTTGGTTGTTTGTTTTGATTTGTTTTTGGGTTTTTTGGTTTGTTTGTTTTCGTTTTTGTTTTTATTTTTTGAGACAAGGCCTATCTGTGTAGCCCAGGTTGGCCTGGAACTCACTATGTAGACCAGGCTGGCCTTGAACTCACCCATCCTCCTGCCTCAGCCTCCCAAGTGCTGGGATTACAAGTGTAGACCACCATGCCCAGCTCTGCTCTGTGACATTCTGATTCCCAGGCTATCTCAACACAGAAAGCTGAACACTAAATTCTGCATTCTCCAATTTCTAGGCTCTGAACTGGTCTATCACAGCCTACATTTATAATCTCCTTTAAGGCAGCAAGACTGGGCTTTCCCAACATAGGGAGTATAAACTCTGTAATTTCCTTGTTCCCAAGATTCTGGAATTGCAGGCTATTCCTGCACCAGAAATCTGATCTCAGTAGCATCCTCATTTTGGAGACTCCACTGGGCTGAGTACAGGGAATCTGTGCTTCATAGTAACCACCTTTTTTCTAAGAATCAGTTTTGTTTTCCCCTAAGCCTACTAGAAAAAGCTCTTTCTGATCGGCCTTCGCAGCACCTGAGAGAGGAACAGGGAGGGTGAGGGTTCCTATGTGGCACCCTCCTTCCTCCAGGGTTTTCACTACAGCCTTGGGGACTCTCATATAGGGGGTGGGGGTTGAAGAGGAATATAGGAGGGTCTAGAAGGGCTTTGGGGTCACCTGTCGAAGCAAATACTCCTCCTCTTCCTTGGAGATGAAGTCAGGGACATAGTAGATTACAGGCGGTGCCTAGAATGGAGAGACTCCCCTGAAGATGTGGCTCTGTGACCCACACAGGGGCCCCATCACCACTGAGCAACCTGTCCTTCTGGAGAGGGGCTCGTGTTGTCCTTAGGCCAGAATGTGGAGTCCAGGAAACCATAATTCTGGGGTGGGGTTGGGGGTGCAGCTGGACTCCCAGGGTGAAAATGGATTTGGAAGGAGGGGGAAAGCCCAACCTGAACCAGGCATCAGTGTGTCTGCCCCACCCCCTCCAACTCTCAGTCTCCACCTTCACCCTCGGCACCCCCAGTCCTGACAACCTGTTCCACCCTGAACGGTTCCAGGCCTGGGACCCTGGCGTCTTGTTCCTCCATTGACACCAACTCCCACGTGCAGTCCTGGGGGGAGGGGAGGACATGCGGAAATCACTAAATGCCCCATCCCCAGGCTGTGACCCAGCCTTCTCCACCCCCATCAAGGGCCAGAGCCTCACCTCGGCCTTCATGTTACCCTCGATTTCCAAAACCTGAGTCCTTGGTATGTCAAAAGCCACACAATGATCCCCTAGAACTCCCTGCCCTGCCAGAAAGAGCACCCAGCACACGCCTCCAAAACTGTCCACGGAGGGCCCACCAAACTACACGTTTGCCCTTTCAAGCCTCTCTGTGAGGGGCTTTTCTCGAAAGCTCCACGCGCAGCTCCCAAGGCGGCACCCAGGAGTCCCTTTAAAACAGCTTAATCTGAAGCTCCACTTCAGACCTGTAACCACGAGCGGGGATCCCCAACATCACTCAGAGCCCCAGGGACCCTCTTCTGGCCTCAGCCTTTTCAGATCCCCACTCTGAGCACCTTTGTGCTCCCAATCTGGGCCTCCTCAAACATGCCCTCTCTCAGCCTCCTCAGATCCCTCACTCGGGACCCCGCGTTGTAGACTTCCCTTCCCAAGCGCCCCTCCACTCGAGCATCCTCAGACCTGGGTCCTCCCAAACTTTCCTTCCTCGCTGAAGCGCTCAGACCCCCGGCTCTGGATCTTTTAGAAACACACACTCTGAGCCCCCTCGGATCCCGCTCTCCTCCGTCTTGGACACCCACCTCTGCCTCCAGCTACCCACCGCACTGACCGTCGACCAGTCTCCCCTTCAATTTCCAGATTCAACACACCTCTACAAGGCACCTAACAACAACAACTACAAGGCACTTCCGCCCCGCATTACTGACGCGAGTCCTTAGACCAATGGCAACGCTCAAAGGCATTAAGGGCCCGCCTTCCAACCAACCGGCGCTCTCACTCGGCATTCGCACGCCCCTTCATCCTCGCTCAGGGATAGGCTAAGCCTACTGGCCTCTGAGCCATTGAGGATCCATTGGGGGCGGGCCTTTGTATAGCACCGGCCAATCAGGACCCCAGAACCGAATCCACCCACACGTCTGCATGAGCCTAGAGAGGAGTCGCAGCCCTGGGGGCGGGAGGAAAGGGAACAGAGGGACTTTTGGGTAGACTTCCCGCAGGGTAGGCTGTCTTGTGTCCATGCTGCCGGAGGCGAGTTTCAAGAAAGGCCTTCCTCGCCCATCCTGCCCCAGCAAGAGTACAAAGGCAGGGCAGTAACCCCCAAACATTGACCTGACACAGAGGGGCCAAAGAAACGTCTTTATTGAAGGGGACGGGAGTCATGCTGAGTTTGGGGACATGCAGTGAAGGGGCAGTCGTGAGCTGTCCTTGGTGGTCGGGGCCCCAGGTCTGCCCCGGACCCACGGGGCCTTCAGGTTCTCCCTCGGGTTGTTGGTCTGGCCCAAGTGCTGTGAGGTCCTTTGGGGTCAATGACTCATTTACTTTCTTGGACCTGTGACCGGAAGGTAGATTGAAATGGGGACTCCCAAAACCTGAGATCCCCTCAGGACCTTGGGGCCCTCCACGGATTAGAGATGGAGGCTTCGAGATTTGGGGTTCCCGGGGGGCTGGCGTTCTTGGAATTTGAGTTTCTTGAGATCCGTGGACTTAGGGCACTGAAGTCCCCCTCATTTGTTCCAGGGGTGAGAATTCCTGTGTGGGGTCTCCTTGTGCCTGTGGATAGGGCTTAAGGTGCCCTAGGAGTCTGGAAAACATATCCTGATTGCGGTCTGCTCCATACCAGGCAGGAGGACCTCATGATTGGAGTTTCCTGAGGGTTTGGGATTGGAGTTTTAAATTTGGGATTCCCTGGGGATTTGGGTATTCCATGATTTGGGGGTCCTGGGAGCTAGAAATTTAGAGTTTTCTAGGGGATTCAGGACTTAGGGGGTGCAGGGGAGGTGGGGGCCTGTAAACTCTGGAGTTTGAGATTCCCCAGAGTTCCAGAATGGGGTCTTCAAATTTTGGGGTCCCCCAAAGGGGGAAGTTCATTCAAAAATAGATAATTTTCTGGGAGCCTGGCCAGCACAGGGGCTGTGGGCAAAGAGGGCTGGGCTTAATACAAGGCACTGGGGGTTTCTTGAGGATGCAGAGGGTAGGAAGACTTGGGGGTCCTGTAATTAACACTTCCAGGACTGTTTTGGTGTCTCAATTGGCGGAGACAGCGGGCTAAGGTGAGTCTCTTCTTGAGGGACAAGAACCAGGGTCTTTGTTAATGCAGGGCATCTCTGATAGGGGGATTGCAGTGTGAGGGCTTTGGGGTGACCATGAGGTCATGACATTTCAAGGAACTGATGTTAAACAGGGATGGCAACATGGTCTGTTATTCTGGAGGTGTGGCCTATGTTTATTTCAAGGGGAATGGAGGGAAGGGTCTTCATTAATGGGGGGTTTCTGATCCACTGAGGTGACTGACTCAAGAATGTCCTGTTACGGAGTTATTATATGGAGAGGGTCACCATCATCTGTGGTGATTTGGAAATCTGTTAATTGGGGAACTGCTCTGAAGGTCTGGGGTCAGGGGACTAGCCTGAAGGTGCTACTTGAGGAATCTCTTTCTGGGTGACATGGGGTCTATACTTGGGGGGTCGTCATGGAGGATCTGTTAATGATGGGACCTCAGTGATTGAGGGCTGGCTAATGGGGGTCTCTATTCTGGATGTATTACTGGGAATCTCTATCTCAGGGTTACTGGGGGCTCCTTGGATCAGGAGACGCTAGAAGGGACTCTGTCGCTTCGTCAGGTATCCAGGGCCTCTAGGACTGCATCTCTGCCCTCAGCATCCAGGGAAACCAGCAACAGAAGAGCAACCTGAAAGGAGGAAAACCACGCAGGGATGCAGGAACAGGGACATCTGGCTCCACTCCCTGCCCCCCACTATCCTCCACCCGCCAAGGCTGGGATTCTGCCTCTGGCTGTGCCTTCTCAGGCTTGTGTGGTGTGAAGGGTTTCCTTCACCTGCCACCTAAACATTCAAGTCCTCGGAAGTCAGTGTCAGGCCCTACTTCTGGGTGTGCTTACTGGTCACAACCCTTACTGCCTTCTATTTTCAGCCCCAGTTAGAACCGTGAACCCCTATATCCCATAGCTTGGCTGATGCCTCCCCCTAACATCCCACAGGAGAGGAGACAGGGGTTGGCCACACACCTGGAGATAGAGTTCTCTGATGCAATGTCCTTTGGAGTCCGAACTGTTGTGAAGGTGCGTTTCGGCTGCGACACTGGGGAGAAGAGCTGAGTCTCAGGTGAATGGATAATAGAGCCACACGTGTCCTCAATACCCAGCCAGATTCCTTGTCATGGCTATCTATCCATGTTCCCAGGACCTACCTGGATCCCACATTCCCAATACCCATGTGGACCTCTCATCAGTAATACCTTCCTGGTCCCCCAATGCCTACCCATGTCCCCAGGATCCCACTCAACCCCACATCTCCACTTCCTGCTCAGAGCCTTGGTTTTGGTTTTGGTTGGTTTTTTATGTGGTGCTAGGGATGGAGCCCAGAACCTTGCACCCGCTAGGTGCTCCACCACTGAGCCACATCCCCACTCTCAGAGCCTTGTTAACTTCCCCATACCCTATAGCACCGATTCTCTTTGAAACCATGTCTCATACTTTCCTGGGCCCTGTGTCCCCAGTTAAATATCAGAGACTCTGTCACCAGCATATACGTGAGAACCCACGACCCCTCTCTCATTCCCAGACCCACACTCCTCCCCACATCCCAGCCCCCAACTCACTTGTCACTTGATGCACTTTTTTGGCTCCAACACTGTCTCCCGGGGGATCGGTGGATCCACCAATCCTGGAGAGACACAGGGTGTGGGAGAAGTCAGAGCCCCAAGAGGCCAGGGTCTGGCTGGGAACTGAGCCCCAGGGGGCCTAGAGGAAAGAGCTAGGGTATTGGGGGCCACCACCCTGTCCTGGTCCAGGAGGAGGAAACCCACTGAAGGTGGACCAGGACTCTGGTGGCCCTCTGGGTGAAGGGTCAGAGCAGAGGCCCACCTCTGGATGCGGGATGCTGGCGCAAAGACTCCATGTCGCTGGGGGCAGGTGAAATAGCGGACGCCGAAGACGGAGCCATCATGCTTGCCCGTGGGCTGGTCCAGCTCAATGCCATACCAATAACCTGCAGCAGAGGGTGTCAGGATGCCTCATGGCCCTGCGTGCGCCCCAGTCCAGAGTCCCCCATCTCACCTGGAGCGAAGTCTGTCTTCCCATAGAAGCGCACTATCCCCTCCTTCTGGCCTGCCACGAGGACCCGGTCTCCAACTTCAGCCTTGGCTCCTTCACGCTGCTGTAGGCTGCCCAGAGATTGGGATGATGGGGATTTCTTCTTGCCTGGGAGCAGAGGGCAAAGACATACAGGCCAAAGGAAAAACTGAGACAGAAGTCAGGAACCCAAAAATTGTCCTTTTAAAATAAAGGGAGGGTGCTGGGTGCAGTGGTGCACGCTCCAAAAATAAGCAAATAAATAAATAAAATAAAAGGAGCCAGGTGTGGTGGTGTACACATGTAATCCCAGTAACTCAGGAGGCAGAGGCAGGAGGATGGCAAGTTCAAGACCAAAGGCAGTCTGCATAATTTAGTGAGACCCTGTCTCAAAAAGTGAAACATGGGCTGCGGGTGCAGCTCTGTGGTACAGCACTTGCAAAGCTTGCAAGTATGAGGCCCTGGGTTCAACCCCTAGTACCATTTAAAAAAAAAAAAAAAAGAAGGGAGATTTGGGTCCTACAGTAATTGAAGTTACAAAAGCTAGAAAGCTCTGCAACAGCCACCCCCAGAAACAGATTCTTTCCTAAAATTGGGCCTGAGGGGAAGCTAAGTCAGGGAACCCACAGGTCCTTCCAAGAACTGGGTGCAGCTATTACTAAGCCAAAGGAGAAACTGAGTCACAGAGGTCAAGAACTCAGAGCTGTCCTCCAACACTAGAGTCTGGGGCCAAAAAGAAACCAAGTCACAGAAGCTGAGCTACCCACACAATGTCCCCGAGGCTGGCTCTTCCCACCCCTGGGGCTCCCCCCACTGACTTTTGTGTTCCCTTCGGCCTTTGCCAGTGACACGGGAGAAGTCCATCCGTGGAGTCCGGGGCGTGGAGGTGACAGATGAGGGGGGTGCGTCCACTGCCTTGGAGATCTTGGACACGGAGGCAAAGAGACCTGAGGGGACAGAGCCTGGGCATCGGTATTGTCCACACCTCTGCCCTTGGCTGTGTCCTCATCCCCCACCCCAATTACCCAGGGGGAACCAGTGGACCACCCTCCACACCGTCCTGGGCTGCAGGTGCAACTGACCCTGCTTGGGAGGGCAGATGAAGTACCGGACGCCCCCAACGCTGCCATCGTTCTTGCCCTCAGGCTCGTCCAGCTCCACGCCCACCCACTGGCCACTGGCGAACTCTGTGGTCCCGCAGAACCGCAGTGTGCCCGTCTGGGAAGACAAGGGAAGAGATGGCTTGGAAAGGGGCCTTGGGAGGCCATTGTGGGCCACTGGCACCCAGGCAACATAGAGGGGTGGATGCTGGAGCAGGGGGCTCAGATCTCAGCAATGACATCACGATGTACTGGCTATGTGACTTAATGTCTCCGTGCCTCAGTATCCCTATCTGCGAAGCAGGAAATGAGATAGTACCTACCTTATAAGATTGTTTGGGAGCTGCCCTGTCCAATACAGTAAATAGGCACTAGCCACAAATAACGGTTAAAGTTGAAACTAAATTAAAAATTCAAAGCTGAGAACCATGGTGCATGCCTGTAAAGAAAGTATGAGGCAGGGAGATCATGAGTTCCAGGCCAGAGGCAGCCTGTGCAACTTAGGGAGACCCTGTCTCAAATAAAAAATAACAATGGGGCCCAAGGGTATAGCTCAATGGTAGAATACTTGTCTAGCATTAAAAAATAATCATAAAAAATTATATTAAAAAAACCAGTAACCACAGGCCAGATGTGGCTATTGAGCATTTAAAATTTGGCCTCAAACTTGTAATCTTCCTGCCTCAGCCTCTGGAGTTTCTGGTATTACAGGGGTGCCCGACAGTGCTCTGTGCTTGTGGCTACTTTATCAGACAGCACAGACCCAGAGCATTTCCACTATCACAGAAAGGTCTACTGGATAGGGCTGTCGAGGAGCAATGAAAGCCCACAGAGTGGGGCTGGGTACTAAGTAAGGGAGCAACAAGTGTGGGCTAATAGTCAGCTGTAGCTTCGGTCAGAGGATTTCCTGGGCCTCAGTTTCCTCTGGAAAATAGGGATGGCAACACGGCTGATAGGGTTGTTGTCTAGGGGACACCTTTTGGGGACTGAACCCAGGGTTTTGCACATACCTTGCAAGTGCTTTACCACTGAGCTGCACCCTCAGCCCATTTTTTATTTTTTACCTTGAGGCAGAATTTCACTAAGTTACACAGGCTGCCTCTGGCCTCAAACCTGCAATCCTCCTGTCTCCGCCTCCTGAGTTGCTGGGATTATAGGTGTAAACCACCACACCCAGCGGGGACACATTTTTAATACAGGTAAACACGTGGTTACTATCACTGGATATTGGGCGACCTGAGCTTCCCTCCCCTCCATTTGTTGTTTTTCTTTACTTCACTCTTTTGGCAGGGCTGCGGACAGAACCCATGGCCTCACACATGTTAGGCAAGCACTCCACAACTGAGCCACACCCCCAGCCTATAAAATGTATTAACTGGGGTAGGAGTTATAGCTCAGTGGCAGAGCGCTTCCCCAGCATGCATAAGGTCCTGGGTTCCCTCTCCAGCACTGCAAAAAAATAAATAAATCAAACAAAATGGACTAATCATGCCGACTCTGGAGGGTTGATGTGGGGACTGGAACTGGGCCTGGCTCACAGAGTGCACTTAGTACACACCCGGCTCTGTTCTACGCAATTAACACAAGCCTCATGCAGCTCCCTGAGGTGGGTACCATCATCATCTCCACTTATGGGTGGAGAAACTGATACCCAGAGAGGCGGAATCACTGATCCCAGGACCCACTGCTGCTAAGTAGCAAAGCTGAGCTGTACCTGGACAAGCCCTGAGCCTGAGCTGGGACACACTGTGCCCTGCTGCTGCTTTAAGGGCCCATGGATGGGCATTCCATGTTTCTGGGGTGTACAGGAAAAGCCAACCCATCCCTCCAGGACTGACCACTGGGTTTGATTAGATCGTGTACAGAAAGCTTTCAGGTGGGCTAACACATGCCGAAAGCTAGTTTAGGAAACAAAAGGAGAACTTGTATGGCTTCTCACTGTACAAGAATCAAAATCCATTCCTTCCAGTGGCCTATA
Organism: Pedetes capensis; assembly: GCA_007922755.1. Lineage (NCBI taxonomy): Eukaryota > Metazoa > Chordata > Mammalia > Rodentia > Pedetidae > Pedetes > Pedetes capensis. Next base: position 46,268 of record VMDO01006256.1, on the reverse strand, counting down.
GGTCCACAGGAAGGATTCAGCCCCTTCTGACCTCTGCACCCCTTCCTCCATAACGCCTTTCCAGCTACTCAGCCTCTTCCCACCTCTGGGTCTTTGCACCTGCTGTTTCTGTATCTTTGTAGGCTGAGCATCTCACCATTCCAGCTTGGACGCCCCCTCCTCAGAACACCCTTCTGAGAACACCCCAGCGATAACCACCCTTGCCTCCAGCCAAGGACAATTTACTAAATCCAGGCATTTGATGGTTTTTACAGCCCTTGCTGCCACCAGAAATGATCTTGGCCATGGTGTAACTTAGTGACTGTCCCTCCGTTAGCAGCAGAGCTCCCTGAGAACAGACTTGGAGCTGATGCAGCCTTGTATCCTTAAGAACAGACAGGGCTCAGTGTGCGGCGTGCAGGAAACCAGGCACGTGAATGGAAGCTGAGCTGCCTGGATGAACCAAGCTTCTCTCTGTGCCCCTGGCCCTTTGCATTGACTTGCCTTCCCCAAACTATCTCTCTTCTCTTCTCCTGGGTCACTTCTCATCTTCAAAGTGGATGGATCCCCCACCACACCTCTGAGCACATTCAAGTCCTGCCCACTCTGAGCGTGGACGTGGGGCCTAACTGGGGACCACAAGACCTCCAGGGGAGCCACGGGCACCCAGAGCGCTGTGATCCCTGTTTGTTTCAGCTATGGCTGCCCTGGGCTGTCACTGTCAGAGGGTGGCTCTGTCTCCCCCCTGGGCCAGAGCTCAGCATGGGGTGAGGCACAAGGGAAACAGTCATAGAATAGCTGCTAGATGAATTGAAGTACTATGTGAACGACAGGTGGGCAGACACAGGGGACAGTCTGCACTCTGCCCACAGACCCAGCTCTCAGGGATGAGGGGGCTGAGTCCTGTCCCCTCCCGTACCCCAGTCCCTGACCTTCTGGCCATCGAGCAGCACGCGGTCTCCCAGACGAAGGCCCAGGGCGCTGAGCATGAGATTGCCTGGAACGTTGTCGTAGTTGGGTAGCGTGACCTTGGGGAGGGCGCAAGACAGTGGCACAGCCTCCTCCAGCAGCGTTCGGAGCTCCTTGGCCACCAGGGCCGCCTCTGCCTTGTCAAGGGACATATCCATTGGGTCTGGGACCACTTCAGCAGGCACCTGTCCCTTTCGATTCTGTGGGCCAATAAGAACAGAGGGGGCAGGAACTTAGTGGCACAGGCCACACACCCCTGGAGGCCACGCCCCAAGACTGCCAGTCAGGGTGAAACAGAGTTTGGACCTAGGTCATTTATACCCTGGACCAATATGGGAATAAGAAGAGGTGGGCAGGAGGAGGGAGTCAACCTCAGTGAGGTGTCACACAATTGACAGTGGGGCTGGGGGTGGAGCCAACAGAGAATGAGGGCCACACTGGGGCCGAAGGTCACCTCAGAGAGGTTATGCCTCCAGAGACCCCAAGCCTATAACTGGGCCATGAGAATGGGCTGCTGTGGGTCAGAGATGAAACTCTGACTCAACGGGGAATGAGCAGAGGGCAGGGTCTTATGTCCCGGGAAGGCATCAGTGATTAGGATGCTGCAGAGTAATTGGTATTGGGGTTGGGACCTGTTGTAATCTCAAAATGGCTGCACACAGCCACGAGGTCAGCCAGCATCGGAAGAAAAAATAATCCTTTGGATGACCCTGGGCGAATCCTTTAATTTCCCTGCCTCAGTTTCCCCACTGCAAAACAAGGCTTATAAAGAACGCTAAATAATGTTATCACTTCATTTCTTGAGTGTACAGATAGTTTTTGTAGTATTTCGGGAAGCCAGAAATGCAAGTGGCCCTCATCCTCTGCCAAGGCCTGCCAGAGGGAAGTGGGTGGTGGGAGTGTGGAGGAGGCTATGGGGCTGGGGCAGGATGACAGTACCCTCAGCGCTGGGTTAGCGCCATGTTCCAGCAAACACTTGGCCGCGCCCAGACACAGGTTCGAGGCAGCGATGTGCAGGGCTGAGCCGTGGTTGAAGTCACTGCACGTGGAGTTCACCACTGGGAATGGGCGAGAGGTGGGATCAGGGTGAGTCCCGCCTACATAGCCCCGCCCCGCCTCTTGGCCCCGCCCCATCCTCACCTTCCCTGCCCACCCCTGGCCTGGGATTGCGCGCACTACTGCATCTCGCGCCACTCGCCTGCCTCCAGCGTCCGTCCCCTAGGAAACTAGGGCGCTCTCCCTCCCAGCCAGGCCTCAGCCCTGCCCCTTCGCCCCCAATGCCAGCCCGCTCACTCTGAGACTCCACCTCCCTCACCCAGGTCTTTGCGCCCGATGCCCGGGGCGCCCTCCTCCTCCTCCTCCTCTTTCCCATGCTGCCTCTCCCCGAGGTCCCGGCCCCTCGCAGCCAGGCCCCGCCCCCTCACCTCGGGGCCGCGCGCCCTTCAGCAACACGCGCACGAGGTCGGGCACGTCGAAATAGGCGGCGTAGTGAAGCGCGTTCATGTTGGTCCAGCGGCTGCGCAGGGTAACATCGGCGCCCAGAGCCAGCAGCTGCTGCGAAAGGCGCACGGCCGCCGCGGGGTCCCCTGCACAACAGCTGGGGTCAGCTTGGAAGCCCACCTCCAGGGCATGCGCCCAGCTCTAGAGGCTCCGGCCTGCACTTTGGGATCTTACGCTGCAGGTTCCGGATTGGGGGTCTTAGGGTCGGGGTTCTGGGTGGTGTTGAGGGTGTCAGGTCTCAGGGCCAAGGCTTTGGGGTTTGGACCCTCACCGACTCCGTGGGCCCCAGCCTTGCATGCGTAGTGGAGCAGTGTCATGTCGGTCAGCCCATCACGATCGTTCACATGGCACCCTCGACGCAAAATCTAGGAATGCCAGACCATAGGGGAGGGTTACCCAAACATGGGACGGACCACATACTCTCCCTCTCTGGTGTCCCCAGTGTCCCTACCTCATTGCCAATGACGTCTATCTTGTGCTGGACTTGGGGCACCCACTGGCGCACGATGGCGAACAGCTCCGGAATGGTGGTCTGCGGGTCAAACAGAATCTCCTGGCACGCCGGGTCATTGGGATCAAAGAAGGTGAAGGCTGGGGTGGCAAGAAGTCCAAGGTCACCGCAGGCAAGCTGATCCCCCCTTCTATCCTGAGGCGGGGGTAGGGGGGCTCTAGGTCTTTTGCCTTTAAGAGTCTCTAATGTAGGGTCTCAAACTGATGGCACACAGGCCACCGCCATTTTCTGGGTGATCAGCAAGAGGTTTCAAAATCAGGAGGATTCACATAAAAATGTGGATGCAGAACTGGGCAGGATGGTGTGCACACCTGTGATCCTAGCAACTCCAGATGTGGAGCCAGAAGGATGCAAGTGTAATTTAGTGAGACCGTGACTCAAAATTAAAAATGAAAATGGGTTGGGGGTACAGCCCAGTAGTAGAGCACTTGCAAAGTATGTGCAAGGCCTTGGGTTCAGCCCCCAAGTACTGCCAAAAAAAAAAAAAAAAATCTAGATGTCCGGTGTGTCTGGAGAAATTGGACCATCAGGCAATTCCCGTCCTGTAGTAGACTCCACCCCTTGAAACAAGAGGGTGGTGGGAAGCTCAGGAACTTCCAGTCTGCACACCCAAGGGCACTACTAGTGCTCTAACATGGTGGTGCACACCTGTAATCCCAGCTCTGAGGGGGAGGCAGGAAGATCACCAATTCCAGGCTGGCCTGAAGTACACAGTGAGCCCTTGTCTCAAAAAAACAAGGGCTGGGAGCATAGCTCAGTGGTAAAGCATATGCCTGGCATGCTCAGTGTCCTGAGTTTGACTCCCAACACTGGGGGAAAAAAAAGTATGGACACAATTTAGCCACACTTCAAAAAGCCAAAGTCCTGGTTTTATTTGTTTTTGTAGTACTGGGGGGTTGAACCCAGGGCCTTGTGCATACTTCTGAAAGTGTTCTACCACTGAGCCATGCCCCCAATCCCTTTTTAACTTTTTATCTTGATAGAGGGTCTGGCTAAATTTCACACTCTGCCTCTGGCCCCCAACCTGTGACCTGTGATCCTCCTGCCTCTGCCTTCTCAGTCCCTGGGATTACAGGCATGTGCCACCAAGGCTGGCTGGAAGTCCTGGGGTTTTGTTTGTTTGTTTGTTTGTTTGTTTGTTTGCGGTACAGTACTTAGGGTTGAACCCAGGACCTCGCACCTGCATGCTTTGCAAGTGCTGGACCACTGAGCTGTACCCCCAGCCCATTTTTTTTACTTTTTGAGACAGGGTCTCACTAAATTACACAGTCTGCCTCTGGTCTTGAATTTGCAATCCTCCTGCCCCCACCTCCCCAGCCGCTGGGATTAAAGGCATGCTCCACCGCACCCAGCGCTGGAAGTCCAGGTTTTTAAGAAAACTCTCACATTTTTCAAATATTGTGCAGTCCATATAAAGTGGATCTGAATGAGCAGGATCCAACCTGTGGCCAGGAGGGTGGGACCCACAGGCACTTCTGTATCCCCCCATTGGACACTGACAAGCGTTCTCTCTGGCAGCGTCAGTGCCCAGCAGGTGCCTGGCAAGTGGCAGGAACTCACTGCATGCTGAATGCGTAAGCAGAATGACCAGATCATGCACAGCCCAGGGAGTGCCACGGCAAAGGTAAATCAGGAATCAGCCCTGATGTTCCTTTGCAAACCCATTCATGCCCCTCGCAGCCCTGCCTGGTGCAGAACGTTCCTCTGGCTCCCATCATATCAGGCTACAGCCCAAAGCCCTCCTTGTGGTGCTCAAGGCCCTGCACAACCTGGGGCCCTCAATTCTCTGCCCTCCCTCCCCCAATCATCTCCAGCCACCTTGGCCTCTTGTCCCTCCAACATGCCAGGCAAATTCCTGTTTCTTTGTATTTGCTGCTTTCCCATCTGGAGAGTCTTCCCGCAGATCTGCATAGGACTCTGCCACAGGTCTTTGCTCAAACATCACCTCCTCAGAGAAGCTTCCCCAGACCACCCAGACTACACCAGCACCCACCCTTCTCCCTCTCCTGCCTATCTTCACTGTCTTACAGCACACACCATTCCTTAACACAACACGTCTGCTCTTTCCTCTCTCCCTTTTCCCTAGGTAGCCCAGGCGGGCCTCGAACTCCTTATATAGCAGAGGCTGGCTTTGAACTCACAGTGATCCTCCTGTCTCAGCCTCTTGAGTGCTGGGATCATAGGCATATGCCACCATGTCCAGCTCTTTTTATTTTATTTATTTTGCAGTGCTGGGGCTCGAACCCAGGGCCTTGCACATGCTAGGCAAATTCTGTACCACTAAGCCACTGAGCTACATCTCCCGCCCTTCTCCTCCCTCTTTTTTTCTTTTCTTTCCTTTCGCCTTTTCTTCCTTTCTGTTTCTGTTTTGGTTTGGTTTTGTTTTTTGGACACAAGGTCTTGCTGTGTAACCCAGGCTGGCCTTGAACTCTTGATTCTTCTCTCCCTACCTCCCAAGTCCTGGCGTTGCAGGGATTCACCACCGTGCCTGGGATTCCCTCTTTTTTCCTCTCCCTTTCTCACTTGTTGCCCTCACTGGGATGTAAACACTGTGCTTCTGTTCTGCCTTGCTCACTCCTTTATCCCCACAGCTGGGCACAGCAGCTGGCATGCAGTAGGTGCTGAATGGATCTCTGCTAAACTAATGTACGAATTAAACAAATGCATGTTTCCCTCTTGGAGTCCACCTCAGCCTTCTCCCTGGCCTACAACATATTTCCATTCCCAGGTTCCTTTGTAGTCTAAGATCAAATCCTCCTCTTTCTTTCTTTCTTTCTTTCTTTCTTTCTTTCTTTCTTTCTTTTTTGGAGACACAGTCTCATTCTGTAGCCGAAGCTGTCCTAGAACTTGCTATTAGCCCAGGTTGGCTCAAACTCACAGCAATCCTCCTGCCTCAGCCTCCCAAGTGCTGGGATTGCAGGCATGCGCCACTGCACCTGGCCACTTTCTATTTGATCAGACGGAACTGAACCATAGATGCCAGCCCTCCTGCCCTATCCTGGCAATGCCAACTCTCTAAACCTAGTGCCTAGTTTCTGAACCGTACAGCTGCTGGGAATTCCCAGCCAGCATCTCCTAAAACCTCCCTTCTATATCTAACTCTGGCTGTGTGCCATCCCTTTTCACCCAGAAAACAGAAGGAGGTTTTCTGGGTTTTTTTTTTTGTTTTTTTTTTTTTTTTGGTACTGTGGGTTGAATGCATGCTTGGCAAATGCTGTACCACTGAGCTGCACCCCCAGCCCATTTTTTTACTTTTTGAGACAGTATCACTAAATTACACAGACTGCCTCTAGTCTCAAACTTGTGATCCTCCTGAGTCTGCCTCCCCAGTCGCTGGGATTACAGGCATGCACCACCGCCCCTGGCTCAGAAGGAGATTTTAAAACTGTAAATCAAACCTGCCCCTCCTCCCCTTTTGATGACCCTCACACACAAACACACCCTGCTCTTTCCCTGTTACATTCAGCCACACTCAGAGTGGCGTTTAAGCCTCTTCCAAATCTGGTCCATGCCAACCTTCCCATTCAACTCTGATCACTCCCTAAATGCAGCTCCGTGATCTTTCCATTCCCAGTTCAGTCCTGCTTTAGGGCCTTTGCACTTGCTAGACTCTCCCTGCAACTCCCTTCCCAGCTTTCCTGTGGCTGATCCCTCCTCAGGCTTTGGGTCTCAGCCTAAATGCACCTCATCAGAAAGACTGACCCCAATCTACTTACTGTCAGGTAGGACAACCCCTAGCTATTATCTATGATATCTCTACCTTGTATTTCTTTCACACACCCATTCCAATCTGAACTCATCTGGTTTATTGATCTGCCCACTTGTTTAGTCTCTCTTCTGTCTGGAGAGCAAGGATTAGGCCAGGATCGCTCATCCTTAACTACTCATCGTCAGCTTAGAACTGGTCACAGGGTGGTGGCACTCAATAACACATCACTTGATAAATGATTAGACACTTTCTCCAAGAGGCCCTCCTCAGCTCCTACCGCACACCCTCCTACGTCAGATCCTTTATGCCTTTGGTTACCTCTCCTGGGACCCCTTTTCCTGATCATTCCCTTGTTGTTGCTGTTAGGTGCCGTGGAGTCAGGTCTGACTCATAGCGATCCTACGTACAACAGAACAAAACACTCCCCGATACTGTGCCAAGCCTGGCACTATGTCAGTGCTTCTCTGTTATTGATAGGGTTTTTGATGGCTGATTGTTTCAGGATTGTTTCGGGAGTGGGCTGCCAGGTCCTTTTCCCATTTTTGTGGTGATGGGGATCGAACCCAGGGCCTGACAGAGCGCAGAGCAGCACTATACCAACTGAGTTAAACCCCAGCCCCAATCCTTCCCTTAGTTAACCCCAACTTGTCCTCAGGTCTCCCGCAGATGTTACCTCCTAAGGGAAGGCAGGTCTTTAAAAGCTCCCACAGCATTCTGTTTTTGGTAAATACAATTTTCATCAGGTGTTATAATTACATATTCATATTACATCTTCATACTTATTTGTATGGCTTTTGCTGAGACCTGTGAGTTCTCTCAAAGATTCAGTTTATCTTGCGATGTGCTGTGACCACAGCTCCTAGCATAGAACTAGGGCCACAGTGGCCTCTGAAATGTTTGTTGAATGACTACATGATTCAATGATGTGTCATGAATCAAAAATTAGCACTATTCCAATTCCATTCTCCAATGGGTGAATGAAATGAATGGGGGGTGGCCTTTAGAGCTCTGCAGCTAAGACACCTCTAGACTATCTTCAGGATCCCACCCCCATCACCCTCAACAGAACTCAGCCCGCCTCCCGCCCTGGCCATCCAAGGCTCCAGGCCAGATTCCTGGGTGGATTCCTGGGTGGAGACCGAGGTTACCGTAGTCCTTGGGGAGGGGGGCAGGTGCCGAAGGGTGCACCACAGGCTTCTGCCGCCGCTCCTGGGTGGGGCTGGGGGCTTCGGGGACAGGCTCATCTTCTTCCTCTTCTTCTTCCTCCTCTCCTCGGGGTGGAGGGGCCATTGGGGCAGGATCTGTCTTAGTCATGGTCCTCGGTAGCCGTTGAGGGGGCGGGAGCCGAGTTGGGGGCGGCCTGCAGGCAAAATCTGGAGGCAGAAGTCAGTTAGAGAGGGCGCCCCAGGGGCTCAGGGGCCAGCGCCCCTGGGAGCTCCCACGGCCCTAGGGGCCTCTGTGCCCCTAGCTCTGGATCTGGGCAACCACAGGGACCCCGCCACCCATCAGAGGGCCCGGGGATATGCACCCCGCGCTTGCCACCTCCCCCAGGCCCAGCCCCCCATTCTTCTCCTCCGGCGTCAGGCCCCTCAGTCTCGGTCGCCCCCTCCCGGGGTTTGTTTATCTCGGGATGCGGGATGCTTCGCCCCTCCCCTTCTGCCCGGCCTCCCCTCTTCGCATCTCACCTCGGGTGCGCAAGGCTGGAGACCCAGGCTGGGGCTGAGGCGACCGCGGGAGTAATGGGGTGTCGGTGCCGGGGCAAGTGATGGGGGAGGAGAGGGAGACAGAGAGAAGGGGACGAGGCCCAGACGCCGACAGGGGACCAGGGTGGAGAGGGAGGGGCGCTGGCGGCGCATGCGCGATGGCAAGGCGCGGGGGAGGAGAGGCTGCGAGGAGCGGGAGAGGAGGAGATCCGCGCAGGGAAGGATGAGAGATGCGCGGAGACTGGAGCGAGATGAGGCGGAGGCAGAGGCAAAAAGAGAGGGCTGGGGAAGCGGGAGCAAGGGTTTGTACCCATCTGCACCGTGGCCGCCCTCCCGGGCCTGCAATCCAGGCGGGTTAAGGCAGTGGTGTGCGCGGGGTGGTGGGTGTTTCCCCCTCTGCGACCTCAGCCCGGACCCCTTCTCCATGCTCACTCCATAGAAGGAGCCTCAGAGGGGTGATTTCGTGTCATCATCGTCTTCATTATACAGGGCTCACCTAGTGCTTCCTCAGGCTCAGAGAGGTTAAGCTGCTTGGCCACTGGAGCACAGCAAGTAGATGATGGAGCTATGATTTGAAACCAGGTAGTCTAGGGTCTGGACTGGGATTTAGCTCAGTTGGTAGAGTGCTGCGCTGCAGTCTCTGAGGTCCTGAATTCAATTCCCAGCACCGCGAAAATGGGAGAAGGACCTGGCAATCCACTCCCAAGGCAATCCCAAAACAGCCATTGAAAACCCTATGAGGGTTGTTATGAGTTGGATACCGACTCGATGGCACCTAACAACAACAACAAGTCTAGGGTCTGGTTCTTAATCACCCAGCTACTTGAGAGTGCAGTTGAGGCTCTTAACCACCAGGCCACATGACTGTAGCAGGGTCTAGGGTACAGATCTGTCAATGGACCCTCTCTGAGGTCTCCCAGGAAGGCTCTAGGCCTCCTAGAGCCAACACTGGGCCCTAGCTCAGCCTCACCCCTCAGCTGCCTGTCGGCCAGCTCTGCCATAAATCACCCTGGCCTGGGTGGCTGCCTTCCACTCCCCATTCTTCTAAGGCGCAGGTCAGGAGGTCCAGCTCCAAGATATTTCCAGAATTTCAACCCCCACTCCCCATCCCAGGTCTTCATCCTGGTCCACCCTTGGCCCTTCTCACCTAGATGGGGGCGGCAGCCTCCTCCCTTCTCCCCACATCTGCTCCCTACATGCAGGCAGCCTCACACCACAGCAGGGCCTTCCTTGACTCAAGAACCTCCTTGCTACACCTCTCTCAAGGTAAAAGCCAGTGCTTGAGCTTGGTGGCGCACACCTGTAGCCCCAGCACTCTAGAGGCTGGGCCGGAGGACTGGCGTTCAAGGCCAGCCTGGGCTACATAGTGAGACCCTGTCTCAGACTCCCCGTCAAAAAAACAAAAAACAAACAAACAAACAAAAACCAACAATGGTGTCAGTCATGGCCCACATGGATCTATATGAATCTGCCCTGTCACCTGTACAATCTCACCACCTCTTGCTGTCCCCTTTGTTCACTACTCCAGCCATAGCAGCTTCCTTGCTGTTCCCTACCCCAGGGCCTTTGCACCACCTGTTCTTTCTGCCAGGAGGTTCTCCCCCAAGATACCTGCACAGTTCCTTCTGACTCCTTTTAGGATTTAACTTATTGGTGCCTTTTCAGCAACACCTCCTCTCCTCTCCCTATTTAAAATTACACCCCCACCTCTTGGTTTTCTCCAGAGCAACATTGCCCTCCTCTCTCTGATGCCCTAGATGTTAGGGCCTCTGCAGAGCTGTTCTTGTCCTGGAGCACTGGGCTGCGTGCCCTCCAGGTGGGCTCCTTCTCTCCCTCTGGTTTCTCCTCAAATGCTGCCTCCTCAGAGACCCCCCCATCACATTTTTATTCAGTGTTTAGTGCACTTATGACGATCTGAAGTGATTGGGTTTATTACTTTACTCATTCATCTTCTACTGAAGCAGAATACGAGCACCAAAAGTACAGGGATGCCTTTCAGGTGCCTCCGCTGCCATGTCCCCAGCGTGGCAGCAGGCCTGGCACATGGGGTCAGGGGCTCTTCAAAAGCAGGCACAGCACTCTGTGAACAAACGACCATGCTCTGCTCTGAGGTTGTTTTCCTGACTACAAGGACTTGAGCTGAGGGTGGCAGGGGCCAGGTACCCAGGGGGCTGAGGGCTGAGGAGGGACTTGGCCCCAGGTCACCTGTAAGGTTCAAGGGGTCCCTGGAGTGGGGAAGGGAACCTGGGCACTGGTGGGGGCACTTCTCCTCCCCAGACTCAGGTGGGGGCCCAGGCAAGCCTAAGGGTGACGTTCTCTCTCTTCATCCGTCTTCTGTCTTCTTGACATTATCCTCCTGAGCCTTATGCACTGGGCATGCAGGTGTCCAGGGGCTCAGGCTTGGCATCCAGGGTGGCAGGGGCTGGGCCTTGGGCAAGGACCACGGTGACATCAGGCCCTCCACAGATGATGGTGAAGGTCTGCGACTCCTCAGGTCCAAGCAGCTGGGCCGTCCCAGGCTTGAGGTGGCACAGTGGGAACGAGGGAGCGGGAAGAGGGACAGGCAGAAGTGCGGAGGTCCGGGAGGCCCAGGAGGTGGGGGTGTCAGGAAACATCGAGGTGTGAGAGCAGAGATACAGGGAGGTGGATGTAAGGCCAGAGACATGGTTGGGAAAGGAAAGTGGGGGGAAGTGGGAGAGAGGAAGGTGGACAGACGTAGAGAGAGACAGAGACAGAGAGATGGGGATCCAGAGAAATGCAAGTGAGGAGAGGGATGGGGGGCCGGGGGCAGAAAGAGGATGAATGTGGGGCAGGAGGAGTCAGAGAGACAAGGAATGGGGGCGGAGATTGGGGACAGGGGAGCAGAGAGACAATGTCAGCATAGGGACCCATGGAGAGCCGTGGTCAGCTCAGTCTCAGCCCCAAGCCCCAGACCGATGTCAAAGCCCCAGGGAACCCGGCACTGCTACATCTGCTGAGCCTTCAGAAAAGACCAGCAATTATCGCAAAGCATTGTTGAGGTCAAACTGATCTCATCTGTGGGTCACGTTCTGCCCACAGGGGCCTCAGCTGCAGAGGTACCACGGGGGCTTCTTTCTGAACCCCTCCTCCCATGCATCTAGGGACTTCAAGCTTGGCCCTGGGGTTTCAAGGCAGGGAAAGATTTGATCAGGTGTTAACTTTCACTCTCCCCAGCCATAAAATAAAGCCGCAAAAGAGCTTTAGATAGGGCCTGGGAGACAGGAGTTGTTGTTAGGTGCTGTCAAGTCATGTCCAACTCATAGCAACCCTCATAGGGTTTTCAATGGCTGACTGGTTTGGGATTTTCTTTGAGTGGATTGCCAGATCTTTCTTCCATCTTTGTGCTGGGAACCAAACCTGGGACCTCAGAGACTACAGAGCAGCGGTCTACCAAGTGAGCTCAATTCCAGCCCCTGGGAGACAGGAGTAGAGGGGCTGAAAATCAGGCTCTGTGGGGCCAGGCAGGGGGCGCGGCAGCAGGAGAGCAGGGACCTCCTTTGGAGCCACAACGGAGGTCCATTTCTGGATCTGTAATTTCCTGGCTGCCTGACTTAGGGCAAATGATGAGACACTGCCTCCGTTTCCCCATCTGAAGAGTGGGGAACACAGCAGTATCAAGATCAGAGTGAGTTTTCAGTAAGTCACTCACTGTGCATCCAAGAGTGGGAGCTTCCTAAGTGTCATTCATGAATGGAACGGCCACGACTCGGCTCTGACCAATCGCTGCTTGGCATTGCCTGATTGATTTCCCGGGGTGGGGGGCGCTGAGGCTGCACCCAAGGCCTGGGGCGGGCTAGGCCAGAGCTTGGCCCCGGATCCCCAGCCCCAGCCCCAGCCTGACTCTCGATTCCCGCAGAAATTGCAATTTGGAACCGTGGGTGGCGTTTTCCGAGCCTTAACCCCGCGCCCCTGGTCCACAGGAAGGGACCCCCCAGGGCCGGCGGCACTCACCCCGCGCGCCCGCGCCCGCTGGCTGTCCCTGCGCAGCTGCTGCGCCAGCCGCTCCAGGGCCCGCAGCTGCGCCTGGTGGCGCGCGTGGCGCCGCTGCAGCCTCCGCACTCGCCGCTGCAGCGCCCCCAGCGTAGCTCCGAGGCTGGCCGGCGGGGCCGGGGCGGGGATCCCGGGCCCGGGCCCTGCGGGAGCGGGCGGGAGGGGCTGCGGGGTCCGGAGCAGGGTGGCCGCGGCTTCTGGGGGCTCCGAAGCGGGCGCCAGCACCACCAGGCGCACAGGGCCGGAGGTGGCGCGCGCGGGCTCCCGCGGCCCCGGCGCGGCCTCCTGCAGCGGGGCAGGCTGCGGCGCCCCCGGCTTCGCGGCGCCTTGGGTCCTTGGCTGGCTCTGGAAGACAAGGCAGGGGCAGGGGTGGGCGTCAGGGCCCGAGTCCGGGGGAACCAAGGGGCAGACTCCAGGAGGGACTTCCTGGTAGGGCCGCCTCCCGCTCACCTTGGAGAAGATGGAAGGCACCGCGTCCGGCCGCAGGTAGCGCACGCCCCAGCGCCACTGGAAGCAGGAGGGCGCAAAGTGCTCGCTGCACAGGTGCTGGTGGCAGCTGGGCACCCAGTGCTCGCGACCCATGCGCCTCAGCCAGGCCTGCAGCCGGGGACCGTCCTTCAGCGGGAACCTGCAGGGTGCGAGTCGCCAGGTGGGCGCCACCCGTCCCCAGGCTCTTCTCCCCAGGACAGCACATCGGGGGGCCCTAGGCTCTGCGCCTATGCCTCCTCTCGGCCAGGGATGGGCCCTGCACCCCACCCAGGCTCTCTCTACCTCACATTCACACCACAGTCCTGAGTGCCACCTGCTAGGTGTCCAGCATCAGCCCCTCTCCCACCTCCGCAGCCCCTCAGATCCAGCCTCCGCCTCCTAGTCGGCCTTTGGCAGCAGCCCCTCCCCACTTCTCAATTTCTTCCTGCACAGGAATCTGAGGGAGTTTATAAAATCAGACACCTAAATGGGAGAGTCCGGTGGAAATGTTTCTTCCACAACCATGTAACATGGGGCTGGGGGTTCAAGTTACAGATTAAGAGAGATTTAAGAAATACCAGCTGATTCGGGGCGCAGTGGCTCATGTCTGCCATCCCAACAACTCAGGAGACAGAGGCGAGAGGTTTGCGGGTGGGAGGCCACAGGTAGCCTGCAAAACTTAGGGAGACCCTGTCTCAAGATAAAAGAGTGAAACATGGGCTGGGGGTGCAGCTCGGTGGCAGAGCACTTGCAAAGCAAGTGTGAGGCCCTGGGTTTGAAACCCCAAGTACTGAAAAAAGAAAAAAAAAAAAAAAAAAAAAAAAAAAAAAAAAAAAAAAAAAAAAAAAAAAAAAAAAAAAAAAAAAAAAAAAAAAAAAAAAACCTCAACTGAAATGCAGGATATGAAGCTTGTTTGCAGTAAACCAACCAGTAAAGAGCTGTTTTAGGACAACTGGAGGAGGCTGAGGTTGTAGCTCAGTGGTAGAACAGTTGTCTAGCACATACAAGGCCCTGGGTTTGATCCCCAGCACCACAAAAACAAACAAAAAAGACAATTGGAGGAAGTTGAAATCAACTAGGTATTAGATATTGATAAATTAAACTTGCTAGGTGTGATAATTATATTGGTTTATGCTTTTAAAATAGCCTTCTATTAGGAAAACATTCTGAAATGTTTATAAGTAAAAGACCTGGAGCCAGGCGTGGTGGTGCATGCCTATAATCCCAGCAATTTGGGAGGAAGAGGCAGGAGGATGGCAAGTTTGAGGATAGAGGCAGTCTGTGTAATTTAGCAAGACCCTGTGTCAAAAAAGTAAAAAAAAAAAAAAAAAAAAAAAAAAAAAAAAAAAAAAAAAAAAAAAAAAAAAAAAAAAAAAAAAAAAAAAAAAAAGGGCTGGGTGTGCAGTTCAGTGGTACAGCAGTTGCAAAACATGCCAGAAAGCCCTGGGTTCAACACCCAGTACCACAAAAAAAAAAAAAAAAACGTGATGTCTAGAATTTACTTAAAAACATTGCAGAACAAAAAACTTAGAGGCAAAAGATTGGCAAAATACTGATAGCTGGTGACCTAAGTTTGTGGAGGTTTTGTTTGATTGGTTGGTTTTTTGGTTTTGGTTTATTGGCTGTAATTGGAAGTTGAACCCAGGGCCTCCCACATACTTTTTTTTTTCTTTTTTGCGGTATTTTGTGGGTTGAACCCAGGGCCTTGCACATACTTTGCAAGTGATCTACCACTGGGCTACACCCCAACCCATTTTTTATTTTTTGTCTTGGGATAAGGTCTCACTAAGTTACATAGGCTGCCTCTGGTCTTGAACCTGTGATCCTCCTGCCTCTGCCTCCCAAGTCACTGAGATTACAGGCCTAAGCCACCAGGCCCAGACCTCGTACACACTTTGCAAGTGCCCTACCACTGAGCTGTACTCCCAGCCTAGTTTTTATTCTCTATTTTGAGTTGGGGTCTTGCTAAAATACAAAGGCTGCCTCTGATCTTAAATTTGTGATCCTTCATCTCTGCCTCCACTTCCCCAGTTGCTGACATTACAAGTATGTGCCATCATGTACAGCTTGCTAGTGACCTAAGTGATGGATACATGAGTTATTACACAACTCTACTTTTGTGTGTGTTTAAAAACAGGCATTAAAGCCAGGCATGGTGGCGCATGCCTGTAATCCCATGTACTCTGGAGGCTGAGGCAGGAGGATCAGAAGTTCGAAGCCAGAGGCAGCCTGTGCAATTTAGCAAGACTCTGTCTCAAAAATATAAAATAAAATAAAAATTTTTAAAAAGGTGGCTGGGGGTGCTGCTCAGCGGTAGAGCAGCTGCCTAACATGCATGAGGCCCTGGGTTCAATTCCCTATACCTCCAAAAAAGAAAAAAGAAAAAAAAATTAACATGTTTTTAAGCAATCCAAACAGCAACAACAAAAAAAACCCTGATTTAAAAATGGGCAAAAGACTTGAGATTATGCAAATAGACTCCAAGCATATGAAAAGATGCTCAAAATCTCTACTCAGTAGGGAAATGCAAATCAAAACTATGATGAAATATTACCTCACACCCATTAGAATGGCTACTATTAAAATTTTTTTAAAAAGGAAAAAAGAAAAAAAGCAAACATTTGTGAGGATGGAGAAAAACTGGAAGCCTTGTGCACGGCTGGAAATGTAAAATGGCACAGCCATTATGGAAAATAATATGACAAGTACTCAAAAAGTTAAAAATAGATTACCATATGATCCAGCACTTGCCCTTCTGGGTACACACCCCAAGAACTGAGAGCAAGGTCTTGCCATTCCCGTGTTCATAAGCGCTTCATTCACAACAGTCAAAGGTGGAAGTGCCAAGCAACAGATGAAGGCAGAAGCAAAACATCACAGAGAGACACGATGGAATCTTGGCCTTCAAAAGCAAGGAAATTCTGACACACAGTAAAACATGGATGAGCCTTGGGGCTAGCCACAAAGCTAGCCACAAAGAGGTAAATACTGATGATTCCACATTTCTGAGTTGTTTTTTGTTTTTGTTATTTGTTTTTGGTCTCGGAACTCGGGAACTCAGGGCCTTGTACATAACTTACATACTTTGTGAGTGCTGTATGACTGGGCTGCAGTCCCAGCCCATTTTATTTATTTACTTTTTTTGGAGACTAGGTCTCACTCAGTTACACAGATTACCTCTGGCCTCAAATTTGTGATCCTCCTGCCTCAGCCTCCTCAGTGGCTGGGATAAGAGGCACATGTGCCACTGTGCCCAGTTTGTTTCTGAGGTTCTTAGAAAAGGAGTAGTCAAATTCACAGAGGCAGAAATTAGAATGATGATCACTGGAGGCTGGGAGAAGAAGGATAAAGGGAATTGTTTGATGGGGATAGAACGAGTCTCAATTTCTTTTGTTGTTTTTATGTTTTGAGACAGGTTTTCATTATATAGCGCAGACTAGCCTAGAACTTGCTATGTAGCCCAGGCTGGCCTCAAACTCACACTCCTCCTGCTTCAGCTTCCTGATGGCTGGGATTATAGGCATGTGCTATCATACCTGGCCTATTTTTTTTTTTAAAGACAAAAAAGTTCTAGAGATTGGTTGTACAACAACGTGAATATACTTACTGTACACTCAAAAATGCTTAAGATGCTAGACTTTATGTAACGTGTGTTTTACTACAATTAATAAACTTTTAAACTGGGCTTGGTGGCACATGCCTGTAATCCCAGCACCAGGGAGGCTGAGGCAGGAAGATGTAGAGTCCGAAGCCAGCCAGGGCTCCATAGTTTGAGACTCTCTCTCTCAAACAAAACAAAAATAAAAATAAAAAGTTTTAAACATTTTACATAGCTGTTGTAGTTCAATGAGCTCCACAGAAACAGTGCTGGGGAAAATAAGAAAGAGCCAGATGGGCCCTGAGCTGCAAATGAGAGGCTGAGAAACTGAGAGGCAAACCATCATCATGTGTGTTCTTTGTGCAACTTGCTGGGAGGCACGTAGGAAGCACTGGATGCTTCACTCAGCATCTCAGAGTTTTCTAAGAAGTACTCAGAGGTAGAAGACCATGTCTGCTAATGAGAATGGAAAATCTGAACACATGGCAAAGGCAGACAAGGCCCACTACGAAAGAAAAATGAAAACCTCTCTTTCTCCCAAAGGAAAACAAAAAAGATGTTCAAGGATCCCAATGCACCCTAGGGGCCTCCTTTGCCTTCTTATTCTGAGTTTCATCTCCAAGTCAAAGAAAATTCCAGCCTGTCCATGGTGACCTCCAAAAAAAAACTGGGAGAAGCTGGGCGCCATGGCACACACCTGTAATCTCAGTGATGTGGGAGGCAGAGGCAGGAGGATCTTGAATTCAAGACTGGAGGCAGCCTGCACAACTAAGAAAGACCTCGTCTCAAAATAAAAAATAAAAAAGGGGCTGGGGGTACAGCTCAGCGGGGGAGCACCAGCCTAGTATGTGCCAGGACCTGGCTTCAACCACCCAATACTGCAAAAAGAAAGGGAAGGAAAGGGAAGATAAGGGAAGGAAAAAAAAAAAAAACACAGAGAGGTGTGGAATAACACTGCCACAGGTGGCAAGCAGACTTACAAAAAGAAGGCTGCTAAACTGAAGGAAAAATATGGAAAGGATATTGCTGTACACTCAGCTAAAGAAAAACCTGATGTCCAACCGGGTGTTGTGGCGCACGCCTGTAATCCCAGCAGCTTGGGAGACAGGAGGATTGCAAGTTCAAGATCAGAGGAAGTCTGCGTAACTTAGAGAGACCCTGTCTCAAAAAGTAAAAAAAAAAAAAAAAAAAAAAAAAAAAAAAAGAGAGAGAGAAAGAAAGAAAAACCTGATGCAGCATAAAAGGGAGTCTTCGAGACTTGAAAAAAGAGAGAAAAACAAAAGAAAGATGAAGAAGAGGAAAAAATAAAGTAAAATAAAATAAAACACAACAACAAAAAATGTTGATGAGGAGGAAGAGAAAGGTCATGAAGATAAAGATGTAGTTGGTTCCAGCACAGTATTTTTTCTTGTCTGTGACATGACACAACTCACTCTTTAAAAAAAATATATGAAATGTAAGGCCACGTAAGATTTTTTTTAAAAAATTGTACCGTGTCTTTTTGTGCATAGTTAATACACTACCAAATGTGTCTTTAGAGATCATGTCCTGGTGGTGTTTCCAATCTTGCCTGGTCCAAGATGGGTAAACTGGCATGGAAAGTTAAAGCACGTTCTTGCTAGAACACACCATAATTTATTATGCATGGGGGCATAGATTTCTTCATCTTCACTTGTCTCTGATGCAGCTTATAGGACATAATCATTCTGTTCATTGAATGTTGTTGTTAGGTGCTGTCGTCGGGTCTGACTCATAGTGACCCTCATAGGGATTTCAACAGCTGATTTTTTCAGAATTGCTTGGGGAGTAGACTGCCACATCCTTCTCCCATTTTTGTGGGGCCAGGGATCGAATTCGGGTCCTCAGAGAGTGTGGAGCGGCGCTCTACCAACTGAGCTAAATCCCAGCCCATTAATTGAATACCATTCTATAATTGTCAAATCTGACATTCTGAAAGCTTTTACACAAGCACAAATTTTTCATTTAATAAAAAGGGTTTGAAAAATCAACTGAGTAGCTGGGTGTGGTGGCACATGCCTATAATCCCGGCACCCCAGAGGCTGAGGCAGGAGGGTCATGAGTTTGAGTCTTGCTTGGGATAACCTCAAACCGGGTAGCAAGATTCTGTCTCAAAAAAACAAAAAGTTATATAGTTTATTTGTTTAGTTTATTATTTAGTATATTGCTTAGTATATTATTTAGTTTATTATTTAGATGTGGCCACAAGACAAAAATTAAAAAATAAAAAAACAAATAAATGTTAAAAAATGAAGTAAAAGATTTCTCGGTGGGAGTGGGTGAGGATTTTTGGATCAGGCATCACTTAAAGGCGCTCCACTGTTCCTGTTTCTGGTGCCACTTGTCCCCAGCACCTGTTCTTGCTCTTTTAGACAGTAACACAATCTCTGTTTAGACGGGGCCTGAAGGCCATCCACAATAAAGACCTCTTTTCCAGCCTCATTTTCAGCCAAGTGCAGCCACATGATTAAGTTCTGGCTAGTTTGTCCTGTGGCAGCTGCCAGAAACTGGGAGACATTAAATGTTTATCTTAAGCTGCTGAATTTAGGGACAATTGGCTATGTTGCGTTAGATAAGAAACACAGCCAGGCATGCACGTGGACTCCACATTGTTTTCCATACCTATGACATTTCTTAATTTTTTCTTAAAATAAACCAACTTTAAGGTTTTGTTTTGTTTTGTTTTCCGTTTGCAGTACCGGAGGGTTGAACCAGGGCCTCATGCATGCTAGGAAAGTGTTCTACCATAGACCTGCACCCCCAGCTCCCCACCCCCTTTTTATTTTTCACTTTGAGACAGGGTCTCGCTAAGTCGGGTAGGCCACCTGTAGTCTCAAACTTGCTCTCACCTCTGCCTTGGCCTCCCAAGTCACTGGGATTACAGGCATGTGCCACAGTGCCTGGCTCAACATTAAACATTAAATAAAGGCACATAAGAGCTGGGCACAGTGGCGCACACCTGTAATCCCAGCAGCTCAGGAGGCGTAGGCAGGAGGATCACAAGTTTGAGACCAGAGGTAGTCTGTGTAACTTAGCAAGACCCTGTCTCAAAAAGTGAAAAAATGGGCTGGGGACCCAGCTCAGTGGTCCAGCACGAGCAAAAAGTATGCAGGCACGAGGCCCTGGGTTCAACCCCAGTACTGCAAAAAAATAAAAAAATAAAAAATAAAGGCACATAAAAGGGAAACTTTGTACCACAATTGCAAATGGAAAACCACTACCAACAACACAAATAGAAGTTAGCCATGAAAACATCACAAACTTTCACCTGCTAAGGGCTCTTGAGCCCAAAGCCTGCTTTCTCTTTGTTAAAAAGGAAGAGTGGGCTAGGGATATACTTCAGTGGTACATTGTTGGCAGGTACAACACACACACACACACACACACACACACACAAACAGTAAAGTATTGGATAATGGGGACAATACCACCTATAGGTGATAGGGTAAAACTCAAGACACATCCACAGGAAAGAATATGTCACAGCTATAAAATAGACTTGGAGATACACTCCAAACTGACATGCTACAGTCAGGCAGCTATTATCTGGAGAAAATAAGGTTCCTATTATACTACATCAAAGCCTGCAGCTGTAGCCCTGTGGTATCAGATCTCGTCAGATCTCAGAAGCTAAGCAGGGTTGGGCCTGGTTAGTACTTGGATGGGAGACCATCTGGGAACACCAGGTGCTGTAAGCTTGGGAGAAGGACCCGGCAACCCACTCCCAAAAATCAATCCGCCATTGAAAACCCTATGAACAGCAGAAAAGCACTGACAATAGTGTTTCGCCTGTTGGACACAGGGTCACTATGAGTCAGATACCAACTCGACAGCACCTAACAACAACATTGTACAACATTAGCTTTAGTAACTCTGCAAGGCTCCATAAAGGCCCACAAAGATATCTGTGTTCTAATCTCTGGAACCTACGACTACTGACTGTTGACAATTACATTATAGGACAAAAGGTTCCTTATAGGACAAAAGGTAAGAAGTTAAAGATCTTCAGATAGGGAAATATCCTGGACCATCCAGATTGGTCCTAATGCCACCACAAGTATCTTTATCAGATAGAGATGTCACCACAGATAAAAATGAGGGCAATGCGACCATGGAGATGCAGGCTACAGAAATGTGGCCATAAGCCAGCAAATGCAGGCAGCTACTAGAAACTGGAAGAAGCAAAAAACATATTCTCAGTTGGGCACTGTGGCACATGACTATAATCCCAAGGGACTTGGGAGGCAGGAGGATCATGACTTCAAGGCAGGAGGTAGCCTGTGCAACATAGAGAGACGGTGAATCAAAATAAATAAAAGTGTGGGCTAGGGGTGCAGCTCAGTGGCAGAGCACTAGAGTAGCATGCACAAGGCTCTGGGTTCAACCTCTCCATGATAAGAAAGAAAGAAAAGAAAGAAAAGGAAGGAAGGAAGGAAGGAAGGGAGGGAGGGAGGGAGGGAGGAAACAGAGGGAGGAGAGGAGAAGGAGAAAGAAAAGAAAAGAAATAGATTCTCCCTTTCAGCCTCCCATTCTTCCTGGACTCTTTGATTTTGGCCCAGTAAAACTGATTTGAACTCTGGCCCCCAGAACTGTGAGAATTATTTCTCTTGTCTTAAGCCACCAAGTTTCTTACAATAGCCATGTTGTTGTTAGGTGCCCTGGAGTTGGTATCCGACTCATAGCGACCCTATAAACAGCAGGTGAACCACTATTGTCAGTGCTTCTCTGCTATTCATGGGGTTTTCAATGGTGGACTGATTTTCAGAGTGGGTTGCCAGGTCCCTCTCCCAAACAATAGCGATACGGCACTAATATTGTAATCAAGGGAGAAATCAGGATAAACCAGGATAAACTCCTGTAATCCCAGGGACTCAGGAGGCTGAGGCAGGAGGATGACGAGTACCAGGCCAAAGACAGCCTGTATACCTGAGTGCAACCCTGTCTCAAAAATAAAAAATAACAACAACAAAAAAAAGGAGCTGGGGGTACGCTCAGCGGTGGAGCCCCTGCCTAGCATGTGTGAGGCCCTGGGTTCAGCTCCTCTGTACTTCAAGAAACAAAAAGGAGGGGAAACAAATAACATATATTCACATTTGCTTATCCTTGTATAAAGAAACCATGGGAGCGAGGCACGGTGGCGCACATCTGTAATCCCAGTGGCTCGGGAGGTGGAGGCAGGAGGATCGCAAGTTTGAGACCAGAGGCGTCTGCGTAACTTAGTGAGACCCTCATTCAAAAAGTAAAAAAAATGGGCTGAGGGTGCATCTCAGTGGTCCAGCACTTGCAGAGCATGCCAGCACAAGGCCCTGGGTTCAATTCCTAGTAACAAAAAAAAAAAAAAAAAAAAAAAAAAAAAAAAAAAAAAAAAAAAAAAAAAAAAGAAGAAGAAGAAGAAGAAGAAACCATGGGAAGGACACACAAGAAACTTGAGAATCTAATGGCAGGCAGGCAGGAGATGGGATAGAGACAGAGGAAGCCAGACTTTTCAGACAGCAGGCAGGCAGAGTGGGGACTGCTGGCTGACCGAGGACAAAAGGGCTGAGTCACACAAGAACATGGCAGACAAAGAACAGAACCCCAGGGCACAAGGCCAAGGAGTCTGGATGTCACAGTCCCTTCAGCCTCTGTCTGGGATCCAAATGTCCTCACTAGCCCCGTTCTTCCTGGACACCAACATGAGACCCACTGCAGCAGTAACCCCTTCTCCACCCCCAAGCAAAGCCTGCCAAATGCCTACTCCAGCATCCACTCTTTCCTTACTCACAGGACTCCAGTTTTATCTGAGGCCACTGCACATACTGCTACAAGCCTATATTTCCCAGGCTCCTCTGCAACTAGGTGACTATGTCCTGGCCAGTGAATGCTTTCATGTTATGAGGGGACTTTGGGGTTGGTGACTTAACCCTTAACTGGTATAGCTGGTAACCCTTGACTGGTATATCAAAGCAGACCTCCTGGGTGGGGCTGGACATGGGGCTCTGTAGCACTTACCTAAACATGGGTACGTGAGTTGTGGGGTCATATGTGACTCCAGAAGCACGAAACCAGTTAAGGGTCAAATGGGAAGGGATGCGCAATGGAATCAAGAGCTCAAATGGCAAAGAAGGAAAGTGATTATCTTTTTTTTTTTTCCTTTGGTGGTACTGGGGGTTGAACCTAGGGCCTCACGCTTGCGTGCTTTGCAAGTGCTGGACCAATGAGCTAAACCCTCAGCCCATTTTTTACTTTTTGAGACAGGGTCCCGCTAAATTATGCAGACTGCCTCTGGTCTCCAACTTGCGACCGACCCTCCTGCCTCCACCTCCCAAGCCGCTGGGATTACAGGCATGTGCCACCGCGCCCAGCTGGAAAGTGATTATTTTAAGAAACCTCTCCCAATGGGTCTTATTCTTATTCTCTCAAAATCTACCTTGAGCCAGGCGCAGTGGCGCAAGCCTGTAATCCCAGCAGCTCAGGAGGCAGAGGTAGGAGGATCCCAAGTTTGAGACCACTCGAGGCAGTCTGCGAAACTTAGCAAGACCCTGTCTCAAAAAGTCAAAAAAATGGGCTGGGGGTGCAGCTCAGTGGTCCAGCACTTGCATAGCATGCAGGTGCGAGGCCCTGGGTTCGACCCCCAGTACCGAGAAAAAAAAACTACCTTGAGCGGACAGCAAGTGGTTTCACCTTTTTATCTACTGTTTTAGTCTCACTGGTCATCTTACCTAGGGCATGAAGTGGCATCTACTGCTGAAGCATTTTCTTTTTCTTCTTTACTAACTCAAGATCTAGGGCTGGGATTTAACTCAGTTGGTAGAATGCTTTTCTGCAGTCTCTGAGGTCCCGGTTTGATTCCCAGAACCACAAAAATGGGAGAAAGACATTGCAATCCACTCCCAAGGCAATCCCAAAACAATCAGCCATTGAAAACCCTGGAAGGGGCCGGGCGTGGTGGCGCACGCCTGTAATCCCAGCGGCTCGGGAGGCGGAGGCAGGAGGATAGCAAGTTCGAGACCAGAGGCAGTCTGCGTAACTTAGAACTTAGCGAGACCCTGTCTCAAAAAGTAAAAAAAATGGGCTGAGGTGCAGCTCAGTGGTCCAGCACTTGTAGAGCATGCAGGCGCGAGGCCCTGGGTTCAAACCCCAGTACCGCAAAAAAAAAAAAAAAAAAAGAAAAAAGAAAACCCTGTAAGGGTCACTATGAGTTGGACATGAGAGCACCTAACAACAACGACGACGACGACGACGACCCAAGATTTCTTCAGAGTGATTAAATATGTAGCTAAAAAACCACACTCCCCAGCCTCTACTGCAGGTGGGGATGATCAATGATGAGAAGGGGCTGGGGTTTAGTTGAGCTGGTAGAGTGCTGCTCACACGCTCTCAGGCTCTGGGTTTGATCACTAGCATCACACACAAAAAATGGGAGGACCTGGGAGCTCACTCCCAAAACAATCAGCCATTGAAAACCCCATGAATACCAGAGAAGCACTGACACAGTGCCAGGCATGGCACAGTGTCAGGGAGTGTTTTGTTCTGTTGTACATAGAGTTGCTATGAGTCGGACCTGACTCAACAGCACCTAACGACAACAATGATGATGAAGCCATCATTGGGTGGGGTTTCTGGGAGGGCCTTACAAAGGAGGCCGACTCAGTTTAGAGTTGAGATGTTTTTGCTCTTCCTCCCTTCCATTTTCTTCCTTCCAGAAATGGCAGGGAAGGGTGGCTGGGGCACTGTCAGCCATCTTGGATGGGAGCCACATGCTAAGGACAGCAGAGCAGAAGAAGACCCACGTCTGGGATGACTGTGGAGCTGCTATACCAGTGCTGGTCTGCCAACTTGTGTGCTTGGTTTTTTTACAAGAGGAACATAGCTCTTGCGGTAGGTTATAATGTTGTTCAAAACATTTGCTGCCTCTCCCCCCCAGGAAGAATATACGTTTCTACTCTGCTGATGGGAGGCTTGCTGTATACTTTTGGCCAAAGAATGCGAGGGCCACTTCTACATATAAAATTTACCAGAGGCCACTAGGCGATTCCCTGCATTTTCTCTTTTCCTCCTCCCACAAGAGCAGCAATATTCCAAATACGGATAGCTCCTCAAATAAGATACTACAGCCGTACCACTGTGGTGTCTCATCCCATCAGATCTTGGAAGCTAAGCAGGGTTGGACCTGGTTAGTACTTGGATGGGAGACCACCTGGGAATACCAGGTGCTGTAGGCTTGGGACAAGGACCCGGCAAACTACTATCAGTCGGACACCAACTAGAGGGCACCTAACAACAATAGAGTATGGCCACAAATGACCTGCAAAGGACAAAGTGTAAGCAAGGCATATACCTTTTTTGTAAACAGCCACTGAGATTGAGGGTGTTGAGGGGTTGTTACTACAGCATAATTTGACCATGATAATTTCTACACAGGGCTGGGATTTAGCTCAGTGGGTAGAGCGCTGTGCTGCAGTCTCTGAGGCCCCGAGGTCAATTCCCAGCACCGCAATAATGGGAGAAGGACCTGGCAATCCACTCCCAAGGCAATCCCAAAGCACTCAGCCATTGAAAACCCTACGAGGGTCACTATGAGTCGGATACCAACTAGACAGCACCTAACAACAACAACAACAACAACAATTTCTACACACCTCATAATTTGCTTAAACCATTATTCTTTCAGGACCTGGTGACTACCCATAAGATACTATTCCTTACTGATAGGCCCCCATGAGAGATGTCGATCATTTAGCTCTGCAAGAGCCTAAAAGAGAGCTAATGAATGCTCCCCTTGCCTGCCAGGCAGGCTCTCCGGTTCTTTCCTGGCAGCCACCTCCCTCAATGTGTTTCTCCTTGTTTTCCACCTGACACCCAGGCCCTCTCTTGAATCCCTAAGGGAAATGCTCCTCCTCACCTAGCTAAGGACCTTAAAGACCAGCTCAGGGTGGTCCCTGAGATGAAAATGGGCTGGCCTGTGTGACCAACAGCCTGGCAGCCATTGGTGGATGCCAACAAAGACATGGGTGATCTTTATAAAGACATCTGGCTGCTGTGTACCGTTGTTTTCATCCTCATTATTGTTATTATACGTGAAGCACTTAGAACAGTGCCTGGCATATTAAGTGCTCTCCAAGGATGTGAATGTTCTTGTTGTTGTTGTTGTTGTTGTAGTAAGGGAGGCCAGAATAGAAATGGGGTGAGCAGCAAGCTGCTCCTAGCATCTTATTAAGAGATGATGGGTCAGCGAGGCATGGGGCTGCACGCTGGTAGTCCCAGCACTCGGGAAGGTGGAGGCAGGAGGGTAACAAGTCTGAGGGCATACTGGGCTACACAGCAAGTCCCAGGCCAGCACAGGCCACATTGTGAGACCATCTTAAAAGAAAGAAAAAAAAGAGGTAATGAGTGATGAGATGATGACAGCCTGGACTACATGGTGACCACAGATGGGACGAGGAGTCAGTCTGGAAATGTGTTTCTTCCCCTTATTTCCTAAGAGTTCCATTAGGTTTTTCCCACCTGCAGTTATGACTGTAGTGGGAAAGATGTTAGGGATTTTGTTCCTGCTACAGCAGGATGGAGACGCATTTTGAGGGAACAGCCAAAGGATGGGTCAATGGACTAGACTGAGGGTAGTCATGCTGGTGGAAAGAAACGATCGTGGATGACTCTCACTCTCAGTTCTTTGATGTTTGAACCCTGACCTGTCTATAAGATCTATCATGGACAAAACAAGATCTGTCAGGGTCCTTGTGCCCAACACGGGTGGGGCTGCTTCTCTCTAGTAGACATTCAAAGAGTTGTTGAATTAATAAATAAGCTAGAATAATGTACTTTAAAAAGTAAATTTGGACACATAGATTTAGGTTGAAAGACTCCAGCTTCCGTCAAGTCTGCACCAGGATGCCTCAAAGGAGAGCTGGAACATGGACTGCTGGACTTCCTGGAGAACCCAGCTGACACTGGACCCTCAAATAAATATCTACTGGACATGCAGTGTGTGCCTGGCAGTGTTCTAGAGGCTGGGGACACAACAGGAAACAAAAGACAAAATTCTCTGGCTTCACAAAGCTGACTGGCATTCTAATGGGGGGAACAATGAACAAATATGTGATATGCCAGATAATTTGTTAAAGGGAAAAACAAAACAAAAGACAGACAAGAAGAATTATGTGTGTGTCTGGGAAAGGGTTACAATTTTACATAGGGTGGCAGTCATGAAAGCAAGAACTTTCCAAGCAGAAGGAATGAATGGCATAAGCAAAGGCCCTGGGGCAGGAATGTACTTGGCATGCTATAGAAACATGAAGTAGGCTAGTATCATTGCAGTGGTATAATGAAGAAGGAGGAAATAAAGTCACACAGGTTCTGGGGAACCAGTTATCAGAGGATTTTGTAGGTCTTCTTTCTGTTCGCTCTAGGCTCACCTTGTTTTTTATAGTAAGGTGGGAGCCAGGACAGGCAAAAGAGTATAGGCCCCTGATCTGATTTAGGTCATAGGCTCCCTCTGGCTGTGTGTGGAAAGAACAGGGGCAGGGGTGGGTGCAGGGAGACCAATGAAAAGACTATGAAAATAGTTCAGATGCAGAAGGGAATTAAATGTAATCAAATTCTGGATAGATTCTAAAGGGCATGTCAATAAGATTTGCTCATGGACTACATGAAGAATGTCCCCTAGTCCACTTAGGCTAAGACCACCAGAGACAAATCTACAGTCCAACAAAGCCAAGTTTATTTACCACAGTAATGAGGGCATCTTACCCAACAGAGAAAACAACAGAGTTATTTGGATTTCAGAGAAGAGTGAAATGAGGTGAAAGTAAATGAAGCACTACTTGGATACACTCAAAGCGAATCAGAACTGTGTATAAAGGGATAGATGTCAGGTCTAGATTGTCAAGCAGGCCCAACGTCCTGTCTCTTTGGAAACAACAAAGTTTAGGTAGATGTGGAATACTGTGTCTAGAAACCCCTTATCTGAAGCTTTGAACCTACACTGTAAATCAAGGCTGCTTTTTGGTATCAACATGACTTAGGCAAAAGTTTCACTCTTACTGATATAATTTCAAAAAACAATATTTATGATAATCTCTGATTTCAGACAACAAAATTTCCCAGTAAGAAAGCAGTAATCAAGCTGGGTGGAGTGGTGCACACCTCTAATCCCAGCAAGTCGGGAGGCTGAGGCAGGAGGATCGGAGTTGAAGGCCAGAGGCAGCCTGGACAATTTAGAGAAACCCTGTCTCAAAATAAAATAAAAAGTGGGCTGGGGATACAGCCCAGTGGTGGGGCACCTCCAAAAAGTACGTGCACAAGGCTCCGGGTTCAACTCAGAAGTACAAAAAAAAAAAGAAAGAAAGAAAAAGAAAAGAAAGAAAAGGAAAAAAAAGAAAGAAAAAGAAAAGAGAAAAGAAGCAAGAAAAGACAGTAATCACTCAAATAAGAGGAGTTCCGCCACTTTACATGTGAAGTTTGTCCTTGACAGACACATTTTATCCTATTAATTCTTCAGTTTGGCTTTTCCATGTCTGTTATTTCCGCCACATAAATGGGATGGCAGATTTTTTTCTTTTTCTTTTTTTCTTTCATACAGTCCAAACTAATTCTGACTTTTTCAAGCGTAATGAAAGAGGAAAGGATGACTTTAGGTTTTTAGACCGAACGACAGGAAAGATGAAGTTAGCTATGAAGATGGGAAAGACTGGAAGTTTTTGAGGGAGCCAAGATGAACAGCTCAGTCTCGGATGTTGTGTTTTAGATGTCTCAAATGTATGGAGATGGAGAGTGGGCAGCTGCAGTTACACAGCCTGAAACCATCTCGCTTCTCCCTCTTCCACACACATCCCTCTCACTCTTCCGCTTGTCCACACTGCCTGCTGTTTCACACACCCGCACCTGTCTGACCCGACTTCCTAAACCCTTGAAGCCAGGTGCCTGGCACAGCACCATTTATCCTTGGGCTCCGCCCCTCCAAAGCCCCGCCCCAGGGCTCCACCTCCCTCAAGCCCCGCCCTGCACTTGAGCTCACTTGTAGAAGCTCACGGGGCGGTTGTCCCTGCCCAGTCGGCCCGCAGTGTTGGAGCAGTTCGGAGCGCGGCAGTATTTCGGCATAGCTGTCCAACCCGGTCGAGTTTTGCCCAGTCAGCAGCTGCACTTTGGTCTCCGCCGGGTTCCACCGAATCCCGCCCCACTTGCGCGCTCCCGGCCAGCCACACGTGACACCCTCGGTGACTTATCACGTGACAGGGGACTGCTGAAGGCGCCTGCGTAGGAGGCGCCCCTCCTGTTAGCACAGCTACGTCCTTGTCACGTGGCCACGTTTGAGGGGAAAAAGGAACACATCTGCGCAGAGATTGCGCTTGGCCACTTCAACGTTCATCACATGTTCGGGGAAGAGGTGGCGTCATGTTTCAGACCCTGCGCTAGGCTCACTGGCCATCAGGCTTTTTTCCGTTCCACCCTACTCCTACATCCGGGCGACTGGCACAGAACGAGGTGTCGCCCCGAGTGGCAGCAAAAAGCGAGCCGAGTCGACCACGGCCTTGACTTCGCAAAGGTTAAAACCCGTGGGTTCCACAGAACAAGGAAAACGCAGTCTCGGGCACTACGCTCGGTCAAGCGTTAAGTGTATCAGCGGTAGCTCCACCCTCCCTGACTCCGCCCCTCCTCTTAGCCCTCGTTGGTCAGGAGCGCCCCGGGCAGCCCGGAGATTGGCCAAACGGGTGGCCCGCCACGTCCAATGGGCGGCGGCGCCGGCTTTCCCGCGGCCATTCGCGATTCGAGTGGGTCTCCGCAGCTGCAGCGGTTAAGGAACATAACGGGCGCCGATCTCCGGTGGGATGATGGCGGCCGCAGGGCCCGGAGGCTACGCGCGGAACGATGCGATGGAGAAGCTGCCATCTGTCATGGCGGGAGCTCCGGCGCGGAGAACCCAGTCCTCCCCGCCTCCTGCCCCACCGCTCTGTCTCCGGCGGCGGACACGACTTGCGGCGGCGCCCGAGGACACGGTGCAGAACCGGGTGAGTTGCTGCTCTCCGTGCCTCCCCAGTTCCAGGGTTCCCTGGGTCCCGCCCTCAGGCCTTTGTCCCCGCCCCTCAGCCCTTGATCCCCCCCCTTGTTGCTTCTTAGCCCCGCCTCGTCCAGGAAGCCCCGCCCCTACCCAAAACTCCTCCCACTTTCTTACCACCTCCTTCAGGATGCTGCCTATGGTTCCTGTCTTTACCCTCAATTTTGGAGCATTCCTGGAGTTCCAACCTGTCTAAAGCATTTTGCTTTTACAAATCACCGCCTAGTCCCACCTTCCCAGGATGTCTTAAGCCTCAGTCTCCTTTAAACATTTTTCCAGGTCCTTCCCCGCCCTTTTTTTTTTTTTTTTTCCCGGTCCTGGGGGTTGAACCCAGGGCCTCGCGCTTGCATGCTTTGCAAGTGCTGGACCACTGAGCTGCACCCCCAGCCCATTTTCTTTACTTTTAGCGACAGGGTCTCGCTAAATTATGCATACTGCTTCTGGTCTCAAACTTGCGATCCTCCTGCGTCTGCCTCCAGAGTCGCTGGGATTACAGGCGTGCCCGGCCAATCCTTCCTTTTATTGACCTCACCCCACGTGGGTCTTTAAGGCTACTACCCGCGTTCACTTACCTGCCCCAAGTCTTCCTCGATCTATCCTGCCTTCACTCACCTCCTGCGTTCTTTCTTTTTCCTTCCTAAGGGGGTGGGGGAAATCTTAGTCCACATTTCCTCTGAAAACTATGGAGAGGATGTAATTACGTATTTGTAAAATCTCAGCGATGCTTGGGGAAGAGGGCGTACAGAACAGTTCTCTAAATTCTGAGACAGAGAAGCACAGAAGGAAATGATTTTTATTTATTTGTTTATATTTATTTATTTATTTATTTTGCGGCACTGGGGGTTGAACCCAGGGCCTCGCGCCTGCATGCTGTGCAAGTGCTGGACCACTGAGCTGCTCCCCCAGCCCCCCCTCCTTTTTTTTTGAGACAGGGTCTTGCTAAATTACGCAGACTGCCTCTGGTCTCAAACTTGCAATCCTCCCGCCTCTGGCTTCCGAGCCACTGGGATTACAGGCGTGTGCCACCGCGTCTGGCACAGCAGCAATTTTTTTAAAAAGTTGTCTGATTCCCTAGGCACAGTCTTTTTTATAAAATTTAGATAACCACACCATGTTATTGAAGGGAAATGAAGTTGTGACTGCCCTTCTTGGCACACGGAGTCTAGATAAAGGGGGTACTAGATAGCTGCTACTGGATCTTGTTCCTGCTTGTGAGGTCTCTGCTGCCTCTTATATCCCTGCCTCCTGGCTGCAGGGCTCTGAGCAAGCAGCCCTTGCTTACCTTTCTGGCTCTACCTTCCAAGTCCTCCATTTTGCCAAAGTTGATTCATACTTCTGCTGTTTTCCTGAAGCTCTAAGTTCTTCCTCACCCCCTAGACTTTGTTTGGTGAGTCCTCTGCCTGGACATTTTGCTGCACACTGCCTGGCTGGCTCCTTGCCTTCCCTTCCCTCAAGTCTCAGCCTGAATATTTTTACCCTGAGAGGCTTTCTTGAATCTCAGTCTAAAGCAGACACCCACCTTAATCTCTCACCCAGAGCCCTGTACTTCATAGCCCTCATCTTATACATTCCTGAAAGTGCCTTGTGAGCTCTTAAAACTGCATATGTAGGAGAACAGCAGTAGCAACTAGAGAGGCAGTACAGCAAGATGGTTAAGGTCTCAACCCCTGAATTCAGAGCTTAAGCATTACTTCTTTTCTTCCTAGAACGTCGGAGCTTTACTGTGCCTCAGTAAATGAGAATGTTGTTGCTGTGTGCTGTCAAGTCATGTCCAACTCACAGCTACCTTCATAGGATTTTCAGTGGCTGATTGTTTTGGGATTGCTTTCAAGAGTGGATTGCCACATCCTTCTCCCATTTTTGCAGTGCTGGGAATCGAACCTGGGACCTCAGAGACTGCAGAGCGGTGCTCTATCAACCGAGCTAAATCCCAGCCCCTAAAATAAGAATAATAATGTAGAAATCCCTCATAGGGTATTTTGTGAGGATTATAAGTTCATGCCTGCAGCCATAGCCCTGTGGCATCCGATCCTGTCAGATCTCGGAAGCTAAGCAGGGTTGGGCCTGGTTAGTACTTGGATGGGAAACTGCCTGAGAACACCAGGTGCTGTAGGCTTGGGAGACGGACTGGCAACCCCCTCCCAAAAATCAATCCGCCATTGAAAACCCTATGAACAGCAGAGAAGCACTGACAATAGTGTTTCACCTGTTGTACATAGGATCCCTATGAATCAGATACCGACTCCACAGCACCTAACAACATATGAGTTCCCATATCTTATGTGTTTAGAACAATGCCTGGCACATTGCAGGTATTCTATTAGTGTTAGCTAATGTTTTTATTGTGTCTTAGGTAATGTCACTTATTTATTTTTCTTATTTGGCAATGTAGCATAGAGATCACCTGGCTTGCAAAATACCTAGTCTAAAAGTGACCAGTTATACTAATGCACGGTAATGCTGCTCCACGTATAAAACAACATGAGTGCACTGCTTGATGGTCTGTGTTAGAATCCTGGCATTGTTCTTTCCTGGATGGGTAACCCCTCTGAGTCTGTTTTCATATCTGGCAGATGAGGGTGATGATGATGGTTGTGGCTGTATCATAGACTTGCTGTGAACATCAAAAACTTACCACATGGAGCCAGACACAGTGACTTATACCTATAATCCCAGCAATTTGGGAGGCAGAGGCAGGTTCAAGGCAGAGGCAGCCTGGGTAACTTAGACCTTGTCTCAAGTTAAAAAGTAAAAAATGGACTGGGGGTACAGCCCAGTGGTAGAGTGCTTGCAAGGTATATGCAAGGCCCTGGACTCAGCCCCCTAGTACAAAAAAAAAAATAAAAAAAGCCCTAACATAGTTATAGGTATTGAAACAGTGTCTGGCTCCTAGTAAATGGTAAATAAATATTAGCTATCATATTCCTATATTCGCCTTCTGATTCTGAGGCCAGTGGCTTGCTTGAGGATGGTTTACTTTATAATAATTAGAAACTAGTCTATTTAAAATATGAAAGTACCACAATTCTGTTAGTCTATACTTTATATAAATCGCTTAATCAACCACAATGAGGTCTGGTGCATTTAACTTTGCTATGAGAGTAAAAAAAATTTTTTTGTGGTACTGGGGGTTGAACCCAGGGCCTCACGCTTGCATGTTTTGCAAGTGATGGACCACTGAGCTACAAGAGTTAAAAAGTTTTTAATTGCCAGATGTGGTGGCACACGACTGTAATCCCAGCGGCTCAGGAGGCAGAGGCAGGAGGATCTCAAGTTGGAGACTAGAGGCAGTCTGCGTAATTTAGTGAGACCCTCTCTCAAAGAGTAGAAAGATGGGCTGGGGGTGCCCCTCGGTGGTACAGCACTTGCAAAGCATGCAAGCGCAAGGCTCTGGGTTCAATCCCCAGTACTGCAAAAAAAAAAAAAAAAAAAAAAAAAAAATTTTTTTTTAAAT
>VMDO01006256.1:0-13215 GCA_007922755.1 Pedetes capensis | reverse complement strand
TCCAGGTGTGAGATCTTGGGCCTCAGTGTTTTCATCAGTAAATAAGAGTAACCATAGTGCCTTCTTCCCTGGAGAGTTGTGAAGATTCAAGTCTTTCATCCTCGTAAAAGTACTTAGAAACTTATTCAAAGGTCACTTTTTGCTGGGCACTGTGATGCACACTGGGAATCCCAGTGGCTCAGGAGGCTCAGACAGGAGGATCACAAGCTTGAGGCCAGAGGCAGCCTGTGTAACTTAGTGAGACCCTGTCTCAAAAATATAAACTAAAAGATTAAAAATGGGCTGGGGCACAGCTCAGTGGTGGTCCACTTACCTAGCAATGTATGAGGCCTTGGGTTCAACCCCTCAGTACTATAAAACAATAAAATAAAAATAAAATAAAAAGGGCTGGGGGCGCAGCTTAGCAGAGCACTTGCCTAGCTTGTGTGAGGCCTTGGGTTCAACCCCTAGTACTGAAAAAAAAATCTCACTGCAGCATTCTCCCTTTCCCTGTGCTCTCCATTCCTTTCCCTGCTTTTTCTCTGTTGCTTCTGTAGGGCTGGAGTTTAGGGTAGAGTGCTACTCTGCACTCTGAGGACCAGGGTTCAATCCCCAGCACTTCCAAAATGAGAGAAGGATATGGTAATCCACTTCCAAAGCAATCCCCCACCTCACCAGAAAAACAACAACAACAACAAAAAGAACAATAAGCCATTGAAAGCCCCATGAGGGTCACTATGAGTCAGATGCGTCTCAAGGGCACCTAACAGCAGTATTGCTTCTATAGTCACTGACATTTCTCCTGCCTATTTGTTCCGTGCCTTTTCCTTTTCCCCCATCCCCATAACCACGAGTGTCTGAGCTCCACGAGGGCAGGGCCCATCATCTGTCTTCCCCAGCACTCTGCCCTTTCCCCCAGCACTGTGTCAAGGGCATGCTGTAAAGGAACAAGTGTTCACTGCTGGTGGGTGGCATGACTTCAAAATGCAGTGCTTGTGTGCTGAGTGCAGCAGGAACTGCACAGGTGGCCAGGGCAGCTGTGCAATGAGGGGCCTGGTAGGGCAGGTGCTTCTCACTTGGGCCTTTTCTTTGCAGGTGTCACTTGAGAAGGTGCTTGGCATCACAGCCCAAAACAGCAGTGGCCTCACGTGTGACCCTGGCACAGGCCATGTGGCCTACCTAGCAGGGTAAGCGTGTGGTGAGGCTCGGCATCAGATCGTGGCGTGGGAATCTGGAGCTGGATGTTGCTGGTGAATCTCTCTGGGCCTCAGCTTTCCCATCGTAGAGTGTGGGTAGGGCTGCAACCCCTCAGGGCCCGTCTTTAGGAGAGGAGCTGGCATGTAGTGGGTGCTATGAGAGCCTTAACGTGATCATAAGTGGGAGGTGGCAGTGATTCTGGGAAACCCAAACTGTGGGTCAGATAACCTGGATTCATGTCCAGCTCTACCATATTCGCCTCTCTCTGAGCCTCTGCTTCTACCTAGTGATATCCTCTGTTCAGATAGGGGAGAGGACCAAAGGAGATACTTCTCCTGTCTGCCACTGTTCTAGACAAGGAAGGGACCTCTCCAACAGGGAGGGCAGTTCCCACAGGAGTGAGCGCCATCTGTTATTGAGACTTTGGGAAGCAGTCCAGGATAGAGCACAAGGTGAGGCTCTTAAATCCAGGAGGAATAGAGTCACATCCCCACTCTGTTCTGACCTGCTGGGTGACCTGGACAAAAGACTACCTTTTTATGGGCTTCAGTCCCCATCTATAAAATGGGCCTAAAGAGTCCTGACCTCATTGGCAACTCTGAGGACTTAAAGAGGTTGTGGACAAAAGGTTTTTATCAGCCTGGGACCTGACAGAAGGGTTCCCACAGAAGAAGGGTTGGTTTCTATTTAAGAATGTGTTAATAAACCAGGCGTGGTGGCACATGCCTGTAGTCCCAGTGACTTGGGAGGCAAAGGCAGGAGGATCGCAAGTTTGAGACCAGAGGCAGTCTGCATAATTTAGTGAAACCCTGCCTCAAAAAGTAAAAAAAAAAAAAAAAAAAAAATGAGCTGGGGGTGCAGCTCAGTAGTACAACACTTGCAAAGCATGCAAGCGTGAGGCCCTGGGTTCAACCACCAGCACCACAAAGAACAAAACAAAACAAAACAAAAACTATTAATAAGCTCAGCATGTTGGTGCACACCTGTGATCTCAGCCCTCAGGAGGCTGAGGCAGGAGGATCGACAGTTTCAGGTCAGCCTAAGCTATATAGCGAGACACTGCCTTAAAAAAAAAAAAGAATGTATGAATAATGCTAAGGCCCCTAGAATTCTCACGGTAAACATCTGGAGGAAAAGGAGAATTGAAAGAGAACCTTCTGCTCAAAGGGAGCCTTGTGGATGTGGGCTTTGCTGTTGGGAGAGAATCATCCTTGGACCTTGTGCGTCCCCCCAGTGTAGACACATTTTCCTCTTTTTCTCTAGCTGTGTGGTGGTGATTTTGAACCCCAAGGAGAACAAGCAGCAACACATCTTTAATACCGCCAGGTAGGCCGGGGCCTGTGCAGTGGGCAGGAGGACCAAGGTCTTGGCACATCTGCCCTTGCGCAGAGCCTGGAGGTGTTTCTGGGTGGGTCACTCACTCATTCACTCACCCATCCATTCAGCCGTGTTCACCAGGATCTGCTCAGTGCTAGGTGGCACAGCAATGAACTAAAGAGACAAGAATCTGTGCTCTGTAGTGCTGACAGCCTGGTACGGGGGACAGCCAAGCAGTCGACGAGTGACCAGCTGATGATGATTGGTGCCATGGCGGAAAGGATAGGGAATGTGTTGAGGCAGAGACTAGGGGAAAGCTGTGTCTGAGGCTCAGGGGAGGCCTCTTCAAGTATGAGACCTTCAGGAATCGAGAGGGGGACCTGTGTGAAAGAGGAATAGTGAGGCCAGGGGCCCTGCTGCAGTGAGGGACCTGGTGATGGGAGGAGTAGCCGTGGACCCAAGTACCGTGAATCAGAGGGCAGAGGTGGAGGGCGAAGCTGGAACAGGCAGAACCACATCTGAGTGCCCAGAGAACCCACTGGAAGACACTTAGAGCCCAGGATGCACCTTCCAGCCCCTCCCCCAGCCCTCCAACACGCCACCTCCCTCCCCCATCTTACTTTTCCCTACAGATTTACCCCTTTCTGATACAGCTCACTTTCTTGCTGCTTGTATTCACTGTCCCCCTTCCTCGCTGTGAGTTCTTCCAGGGCCGGGACTTTTCCTGAGTTCATTTCTGTGTCCCTGGCACTTAGAGCATTGTCTGGCACTTCGGGCACTTTCATGAGTGAGTGAGTGAGTGAATGAATGAATGAATGAATGAATATGATTTGGGTTTTAGCAAGATGCCCCTTGGTGAAAGTTTATTAGAGAAGGCTTTCGGCTCTGAGCAGCTCCAGGAGCTGCCTTGGGGCTGACCTGGGGCAGGGCGCCTCCCTGTGTTGAGGTCTCCTCATCTGCAAAATGCCTGCTGAGTTTCCAGACTCCACAGAGCAAGCCTGAGGAATCAGTGTAGCGATGCCCACACAGCACTTGCCAGAAGACCAAGCACAGGCTCAGGGCATGCGGCAGGCTAGGAGCGGGAGCTATAGAAAGCAGAAACCCTGTAACAAGATGGTTTCAAACACAAGCCCATGCTCTTCCCACACGAGAATTTTGGAGGTGAACAGCATCGGGACACCCTACTCCTGTCTTTCTCTTCCGCCACACTGATTATGAGGCTTCCGTTCCTGAGGTTACCTCATGGCCCACGATGGGGTTCTGGCGGGCGTGTCCCTGTTGTAGGAGGGGAGCAGGTGTTCACTCTGAGGAACCTTTCTGGAGGTCCCATGCAACACATCAGCTTCCCTGTCATTGGCCAGACTAAGTCATGTAGCTATACCCGTGTAGCTGTAAGACAGTTGAGGGAAGGTATTCTAGCTGGGCACATGGGCATCCTGATTAAAAGTAGGGTTTATCGGTGAGATGGGAGGGTGAGTGGGCCCTGTCTGCTACCATAGGAGTGGTGGGAAGTCACCAGAGGGCTTATATTGACTTGATGATAAAAAATGCTCCAAGAGCTTATCAAAGACTCACGTAAAGGCATTTGCTCAGTTCTACCTTGCTACATTACTAACCCGTGTGAGGGACTAACTCATGGTGAGGAACAAAACAGGATTAAAAAAGAAGAGAGGCAAAAAAATAAAAAACTGTACAATCTGGGAACAATGAATCTTGCTAACAAAAACTGCACCAACTAGTTGGTCCTCTGGTCCTTGAGCAGGCTAGCTGGGAGTATCGGCAAGAAACAAGTTGGCTGTAGATGGGATCTTTCAGCCTCCCCGCAGCACTTAGCCATGGAGCACACGCTGCGGGCCATCTTGGTGCCTGGTTGTTGGGGTCCCCCACCAGCACCACTCCTTTAATCAGAACAGGTTTGCTCTATTTCCTGCATCTGAGTTTCTCAGGGTGACCGGTAGGTAGAGTCTTAGGCAGCCCACCCTGCAGAAGGAGACACGAGCAGGGTCCCCGTACTGGGCCTGCCCCATATGGGTGCCAGTGTTTGCAGAAGGAAGAGGCCGTTTCTCCAAGCACCATGGTGGGCACATAGACTGCACTGCCTGTGTGGAAGGTTCCCGCACTTGCTTCTCCTGCCTCTTTCCAGGGTTGGGAGCCAAGAGCAGGCACAGGGCTGAGAGCGCAGTCAGCCCCAGTGGACCCAGCGATCACCTCTTTTCTCTGTCCCCAGGAAGTCTCTGAGTGCTCTGGCCTTCTCCCCTGATGGGAAGTACATCGTGACAGGGGAGGTGAGTCGTGGTCCTCGCTGAGCATGTGGGGAGGGTGTTGGGGCCGTCTGTTCTGCTCCAAGCATGCCTGGGAGTCCCCGGCATGGCTCCCTCCTGGACTAGAAAAGCCCTGCGGCAAGTGGGGGAGGTGGCTTTTGTGCATGCCCTTTGGCAGTCCTCCTCCAGCCTTGCCTGGTCCAGAGCCAGCAGCTCTCACAGCCTCCCCTTCTCCAGAATGGGCACAGGCCAGCCGTGCGTGTCTGGGACGTGGAGGAGAAAAGTCAGGTGGCGGAGATGCTGGGCCACAAGTATGGTGTGGTCTGCGTGGCCTTCTCACCCAACATGAAGCACATCGTGTCCATGGGCTACCAGCACGACATGGTCCTCAACGTCTGGGACTGGAAGGTGAGAGCCCCTCGGGTAGATGGGCAGGCGCCCGTTACCAGAGTGGCCCGAGTCTCAGGCTCTGAGGGAGCTAAATGAGACACTTGGTAAAGTCCTCGTTCAGTCAGCAAATATTTATTGAGCACCTACGACCTCCTTCCGTTGTCCTGTTCTGCCACACTGGTGTGAGGCTTCTGTTCCTGAGGTCACCTTGTGGTCAGGAGGGAGTTCTGGCCATCGTGTCCTTGTTGCAGAAGGGGAGCAGGACGCCTTTAGTGTAGGGCCTGTGACAGGGTCTCAACTAGTAAAATTATTAGAATGACCTTTATGTTGACCGGCTGTGACCTTGGAGAGGTGCCGTAAGCTGTCTGTGTTTGTTCATTTCTAAAATGGCTGTCATAATCCTTGCCTCATTACCTCATGGCTAAGTTGGGGAACAACTAGGGGAAGACTTGGAGTTAGCTCGTGAACTGCTGTGGGACCCTGAGCACGTGATGTCCTGCCTCCGGCTGGCGGGGTAGAGAAGCTCCTCCCTCATGGGAGGGATCCTCTGGGTTATCCCAGGAAGACCTTGCTCAGGGCCCAGAGCAAGAACCCCATCTGTGGCAGCCGTAGATTGGGGCATCTTTGCCTGCAGCAGTGACTGTCCACAACACCAGAGGTGGCCTGCAGAGCTTGGAGCCTTGGGGGGAGCTCTGGAACTCAGTCTTGCCTGGGGACTTTCTCAGTGTTGGTATCGTCCTCTGGAGACGAGCAAGGACAGGAGGCACACTCAGGTTCCCCAGAGAGCAGCTCCCTGCAGGGTCCAAGGAAAACGAGAGAGCAGGGCTGAGGGCCAAGGCACGGGGTCCCACGGTGTGGGTGCTGGCGCGAACGGCTCTGCACTGATTTTTCCAGAAAGACATCGTGGTGGCCTCCAACAAGGTATCGTGCAGGGTCATCGCCCTCTCCTTCTCTGAGGACAGCAGCTACTTTGTCACCGTCGGGAACCGGCACGTGAGGTTCTGGTTCCTGGAAGTCTCCACTGAAGCAAAGGTGAGCTTCTGTGTCTGCCACCCGAGCCAGGCCTCCAGAGCGTCACCATCAGCGTCAGCGCGTGCTCCTGTCTACCTGAGACACGGAGGCAGTGGTCTCAGAGGTCGTCCTGCTTCCCAGGGGGCTGCCTGGCAGGCCCTCCAGGACCCCCGGGCCCTGAGCCTCGTTCCAGGCCTTCTGCGCAGACGCTGTGCACTCTCCTTTCCTTCCCTCCTCCTCCAAGTGGAGGACTCACTTGCAGTCCTCCTGTGTCAGTGAGGGGCCAGGCCGTGGGGCCAGCATCTCACCTGGCCCTGCTCTGCCTTCAGGTGACGGGCACGGTGCCCCTGGTAGGGCGCTCGGGCATCCTGGGCGAACTGCACAACAACATCTTCTGTGGTGTGGCCTGCGGCCGGGGCCAGATGGCCGGCAGTACCTTCTGCGTGTCCTACTCGGGCCTCCTCTGCCAGTTCAACGAGAAGAGGGTGCTGGAGAAGTGGATCAACCTGAAGGTACTCTCCCCACCTGTGTATGTGTCCCCAGGGCCGCTCGCCAGTGGTCCCGCTGGTGGTTGGCCACACATTCTGTGTATATGACCCTGGGTGAGTGGCTCTCCCTCTCTGAGCCTCAGTTTCCTCATCTGTAAAATGGGAATACTGCTGCTTTATCATGGTTGACAAGGAAGTCACATGAGATGATGTGTATAAGGCACTTGGTGCAGTCCCTGTGCATTAAAAGGGGAGCAAGGTTACAACTGTTTTCCCATCACTATTGACTCCAGTTCACAGTTCACATTTCCCTTCTTCACTGAACACTCTTGTGAGAAGTGCTTTTTTTTTTTTTTTTTTTTTTTTTTTTGTAGTACTGGGGGTTGAACCCAAGGCCTCGTGCTTGCATGCTTTGCAAGTGCTGGACCACTTAGCTGCATCCCCAGCCTATTTTCTTACTTTTTGAGACAGGGTCTCACTAAATTAGGCAAACTACCTCTAGCCTCGAACTTGCAATCCTCCTGCCTCCTCCTCCCAAGTCGCTGGGATTACAGGCGTGTGCCACCACACAAAATTTTAAGCTAAAGTATAATATATCAATAAGTTGCAAAACTTCTTCAGTATTAAAAGGTGTAAGGCTGTCTTCCCATTCCCAGCTCGCTTGCTCCTTTGGCTGCCTGATTTCCACTCCTTTCCCAGCCTGCTCTGTGACTCACCTGTGGAGTTTAAGGTTGATAACATGTAGGAGAATTCCCAGTTTTATCTGTCTTTGATAGGAAGTTAAATATAATTTTTGTTTCTTCTTGTTTTAATCTTGGTGGAAGTTAAGCCACTCTTAAGTCTGAACGCTTTGATAGAGTTTAATACCTGAGCACCAGGTGACTTACAAAGTCCCTGTGGATTTGGAAAAGCTCCTTTGATCTGGGTCTAGAAGTCTGGCACTCGCTGCCCCTTCTGTCTGCCTGTCCTTCCCCTATACGCTAACTTTTTTCTAAGCTACTTTGGAATGTTAATGTGTGTGAGTATTTCTTTGTTTTTGTGGTGCTCAGTATCAAACCCATGAGACTGTTTTTAAGTAATTTGAATAAATTTTACGGCTAAAGTCAATCCAGTTACTGCAAGTGCTGTGACAGAAGATGGAGGCCACTGAGCAGGAATTTCCCTGCGCAGCTAAGTGGCTCTGGCGTCAGCAGTGATCCTCTGTCCTCCCTTGTGCCTGTCTTCCTACTGCCCAGTTCCCTTCAGTGGTATCTGCCCTGCTGCTGGATCCTGATTTCAAAAATCTTGTGTCAAATGGACGTCTTAGACCCAATGGATTCTACTCCT
This sequence comes from Pedetes capensis, assembly GCA_007922755.1. Lineage (NCBI taxonomy): Eukaryota > Metazoa > Chordata > Mammalia > Rodentia > Pedetidae > Pedetes > Pedetes capensis. The sequence continues at coordinate 5,246 of VMDO01006256.1, read as the reverse complement.
TCCCTGGAGGCCCAAGGCTGCTCTGTCAGTCGCCTTGTCCTAGGGCTAAGGCACATGAAGTCCCAGGTCCAGCTGGGTCCATCCCCCCTGTCCCCACAGGTCTCCCTGTCTTCCTGCCTCTGCGTCAGTGAGGAGCTCATCTTCTGCGGATGCACAGACGGGATCGTCCGCATCTTCCAGGCCCACAGCCTGCACTACCTCGCCAACCTGCCCAAGCCGCACTACCTTGGTGTGGATGTGGCCCAGGGCCTGGAGCCCAGGTACTGCTCTACAGAGGGAGGAGGAGGGACCCACCCATGTCTGTCTGCTGGCCCCGACCTGTGCTGCCAGATCCATTTGCCCAGCTGTCCATCCTACAAATACTAGTGGCTAATCTCGGCCCTGGGCTTGCTTTAGTCAATAAAGCAGAAGCCAGGTGAAGTTGCACACGCCTGTAATCCCAGCATCTTGGGAGGCAGAGGCAGGAGGATCGCAAGTTCAAGACCAGAGGCAATCTGCGAAACTTAACAAGACCCTGTCTCAAAAATTTTTTAAAAAAATTGGGCTGGGGGCGGTAGCTCAGTGGTCCAGCACTTGCAGAGCATGCAAGCGCAAGGCCCTGGGTTCAACCCCCAGTACTGCAAAATAATAATAATAATAATAATAATAATAATAATAATAAAGCAGAGAAGTCCTGCCTTCCCAAGGCAAGCTCCGGGCAGAGAAGTGAGGCCTGGCAGGAGAATGAACAAGGGAGTAAACAAAATAACTTCAGGTAGCCATGCTTGCTGAGAAGAAGAAAAACCAAGTGCAGGCATGCCTCTACTGGAATGAGCGCCTCCAGGCCGCAAACATTTATTTAGCAGCTCAGTGCCAGTCCCAGGCTGGAAGCAGGAGAGCAAGGCAGGAAAATCTCTGCCACCGTGATGCTGGGTGAGAATGACGTATACAAACAAGATCATGGTAGACAGTCCTTGCGCTGCAGAGACTCGGGAAAGAGGGTGCCAGGGCAGGGCTGTGGTAATTGGTGTCTAGTAGGAGGAGCCAGCTGTGTGGACACCAAGTGTGAAGGCCTTAGGGGACAGCACACTGGGTGGGGCATGTTGCAGGAGTGTTGAGGAGCTATGGACCAGAGCTGGGGTGCTGGGCAGGAGGGTAAGAGATGAGGTCCATGGATTGTTGAGACCCGTGGGAGGAGCCTATCATCTGTTGTCAGGCTGATGGGCAGACACTGGGGGTTCCCCACCCAGGCTTTGCCTGCTGGATCCCTTGGCTGCCGCCCTTCCAGAGTGGAGAGAAGGCTAACCAATGGCTCATCCCAGTCGTCTTAATCTCTTTCAGTGTGTGGGTGGGACTGCCTTGTGCCTTGGGCTTCCAGACACTAGCTTCTGGATGTCTTTTCCAAGAAGCCTGGAGTGGGTGGCTGGCTGGCATAAAGGAAAAAGAGGAAGGCTGAGCAACCCACAGGCCGTGGCATGTTGTAGCAGCCAGGTTACCCAGCACTGTCACCTTCTGTGGCATGCTGTGTGGCCTTGGGCAGGTCAGTGTGCCTCTCTGTGCTTCATTTTCCTCATCTGTAAAACACTACCTACCTGTGCTGAGGGTTGTGCGAGTACAGTGCAGCTGAAATTCTCAACCTACCATGCAGCAAGTGCTGTGTAAACTGGAGCTTTTGAAGGGTGCCCCAAGCACAGAGCCAGGGGGTTTGGGTCACATGTTGGTGAGGCCAAGGAGAGAGGAGAGGGGCCTGAAGTCCATGCCCATTTTCTTCCATGCTCAAAGAAAAAGAGAACAGGTGTTTGGGAATGAGTGGAGTAAGGAGACAGAAATGTCAGAGTCCATAATTCCAAATGTTCTCAGAAGCCAGGCAGACACTTCCATTTGCAAGCTCTGTTAGCAGCAAAGGAAAGGAAGAGGGAGGAGGAAGTAGAATTGGAGCAGGAGAGACAGATGGCCACAAGTTCCACAAGGGCTGGCATTGCCAGGCAGGAGTCAGCTCCTGTGTCACCAGAGGTGGTTGTTACCACTCCCAGTGATGGTGATGGTGATGGATGACCCATGTGGCCTTGTTAGCTTCCTCTTCTGCAGGAAAGCGGAGGCAGTCTACCCAGATACAGTGGCGTTGACCTTTGACCCTGTCCACCAGTGGCTGTCCTGCGTGTATAAGGACCACAGCATCTACATCTGGGATGTCAAGGACATCAACAAAGTGAGCAAGATGTGGTCAGAGCTCTTCCACAGCTCCTATGTCTGGAATGTGGAGGTGAGCCCCTTTCCCTGCCTCTGCTGCTCTCAGCCTATTTAGGACTCAGCTATCTGAAACTTTCATAGAGTTTAGGGACCCATGCAGCCATTCTTTCAAAAGCTACTCATTGAGGCTGGACATGGTGGCACATACCTGTAATCCCAACACTCGGGAGGCTGAGGTGGGAAGATCAAGAGTTCAAGGCCATCCTGACCTACATAAGACCCTGTCTTAAAAAACAAACAAGCCAGGTGTAGTGGTGCACATCTGTAATCCCAGCACTCAGGAGGCTGAGGCAAGAGGATTGTAAGTTTGAGGCCAGAGGCAGCCCGCACAATTCAGTAAGATTCTGTCTCAAAAAAAAAAAAAAAAAAATTAGCTGGGGCGTGATGGCGCATGCCTGTAATCCGTGGCTCAGGAGGTGGAGGCAGTAGGAACGCAAGTTCAAGACCAGAGGCAGTCTGTGTAATTTAGGGAGACCCTGTCTCAAAAAAAAAAAAAAGTGGGCTGGAGGAGGCAGCTCAGTGGTCCAGCACTTGCAGAGCATGCAAGCATGAGGCCCTGGGTCCAACCCCCAGTACTGCAAAAAAAAAAAAAAAAAAAAAAAGAAAAGAAAAAAAAAATTTTTTTACTCTGGGTGGTAAGGCTGCTTGTAGCTATTCAACTGTTCCTTCCAGAATCCTAGTTCTCAAGAACATAGCAAATGGTAGAGATGGAATATCCCCAACTACTCATTTGTTTTTTCCCATATCACATACACAATAGTCTAACAATGACAATTCAATTCCAAAAAGTTACAATAATAATTTTTCAATTCCAAAAAGTTACAATAATAATTTTGTGTATGTTCTCTCTCATCCTCTCTCTCCCTCTCTCTCTCTCTCTCTCTCTCATCCTCTCTCTCTCTCTCTCTCTCTCTCTCTCTCTCTCTCTCTTTCTCTTTTGTACTTGTGGGTTGAACCCAGGGCCTCATGCATGCTTTTCAAGTGCTCTACCACTGAGCTGTACCCCCAGGACATTTTTTTACATTTATTTTGAGACAGGCTCTCACTTTGTTACATAGGCTGGCCTCAAACTTGGAATCCTCCTGCCTCAGCCCTCCAAGTCACTGGGATTATAGGCATGTGCCCAGCCACACTACTTTTTTAAATCGGTTCATCACTTATTGACTGGTATAAATACTGCTGTAGTGAGCATGCACATCCAACCTTTGTTTGAACATTTATTTTCACTTTTAGGGGGCATATACCCAGGAAGGTAATCATATGATAATTCTCTTTTACAAAGGACATTAATAGAAATTTCTCCAAAGAGAACATATACATGTAATCAATAAGCATAGGAAAAAATGTTCACTATAATTAGTCATTGTTATTGTTATTATTAGATGCCCTGGAGTCAGGTCTAATGCATATTGACCCTCATAGAGTTTTCAGTGGTTGGTGGTATCGGGATTATTTCAGAAGTGAATTGCCATGTCCTTCTCCCATTTTTGTGGTACTGGGGGTTTAACTCGGGTCCTCAGTGCAGTGCAGTACTCTACCAACTGAGCCAAACCTAATGACCATTAGTCATTAGGGAAATGCAAATCAAAACCATAGCGAATTTTAACAATTTAGCTGGGCGCAGTGGCACACACCTGTAATCCCAGCGGCTTGGGAAGTGGAGGCAGGAGGATTTCAAGTTTGAGATCAGAGACAGTCTGCGAAACTTAGGGAAACCCTGTCTCAAAAAGTAAAAAAAATGGGCTGAGGGTGCAGGTCAGTGGTCCAGCACTTGCAGAGCATGCAAGCTCAAGACCCTGGGTTCAATTCCCAGTACCAAAAAAAAAAAAAAAAAATAGCAATTTACAATGCAATGCATATATGGGAATGTCATAAAAAGACTCATTAAGTTGTACATTAAAAATTACTAATAAAAATGAAAAATTAAAAAAGAAACATAATGAACTACCATTTCACACTGATTCTTTCCTTTTTCTTCAAAAAAAAATTATACCCATAATTAAGATGGCTATAATTTTAAACGAATTAGTGTTGGCAAGAATGTGGAGAAACTGGAATCCTCAGATGTTGCTTGTGAAGATGTAAAATTTGCAGCCGCTGTGGAAAAATTGGTGGTCCCTCAAAGAATTAAACATAGAATTACTTGTTATATCATCTTGATGACTGACCCTGTAATCAATATATAATGTCCTTCTTTATCACTTGTAATAATTCCTGATATAAAGCCTATTTTGTCTGATATTAGTATACACATTCCCGGTCTCTTAGTTTCTATTCATATAGAGTATCTTTTTTCATTCCTTCACTTTCACCTTTGGATGTAAAGGTAGTCTCTTATATACAATACACAGTTGGGCCATATTTAATATATTCTACCAATTATTGCCTTTTGATTGGAAAGTTTAACCCATTAACTTTTTTTTTTTTTGTGGTACCGGGGATTGAACCCAGGGCCTTGTGTTTGCATGCTTTGCAAGGGCTGGACCACGGAGCTGCACCCCCAACCCCCTTTTTTTTTTTTTTTTTTTACTTTTTGAAACAGGGTCTTAGTAAGTTACGCAGACTGCCTCTGGTCTCAAACTTGCAATCCTCCTGTCTCCGCCTCCCAAGCCGCTGGGATTACAGGCATGTGCCACCATGCCCGGCCTCCCATTTACATTTAAAGTAATTATTCACAAGGAAGATTCTTGCAATTTTGCTATTTTTTCTATATATCTTAATATTTTTATGCTCTTTACTTTCCTCATTGCCTTCTTTTTAATTTTTTTTTTTTTTTGTAGTGTACCATTTTGGTTTCTTTCTAATTTCCTTTTGTGTATATTTGCAAGTTATTTTCTTAGTGGAAGATGACAATTAACCTCTTAAATTGATAACAGATTAATTTGAAATAATATTAACTTAGCTTCAGCCAGGCACAGAGGCACATGCCTGTAATCCCAACCAGCACTCAGGAAGCTGAGGCAGGAGGATCTCAAGTTTAAGAAAACTGCCTCCCCAACCCCATACAAAAAAAAAGA
>VMDO01006255.1:0-102363 GCA_007922755.1 Pedetes capensis | reverse complement strand
TACTATATAGTAAAAGATAGAGAAGACTTGGATGGGAAACTTAGATAGGAAGGGGGGAGGGGGGAAACATAGAGGAGGGTAAGGGGTAACCTATATGTATAATGCTTATCAAATTGCATATATGAAAATTGTCACAACGAAAAGCATGTCAAAATGAATCACATTATGATGTACATTAAAAATTTCTAATAAAAAAACATGAAAAACAAACAAACAAACAAACAAACAAAAAAACAAAAAGAGTCCTCCCCTATTCTTCCTTATGAGGAAGGGGAATCCTTATTGTTATTCCTGCTCCAAGCAGTTCAACTTTATGTTTTTCAAATCCCTGTAAAACTTTCCATATAAAATCTTATTTCAACACAGGGGGATGGTTTAAAAGGATTTGAAATTCATCATCGGCTAGGATGAGCACAGAAGGGACCTGAATTTTGGTCTCTCTCTGCTTTGGAATCACCTGTGTGTAGCTGCTCAGAAGTCAGCTTTCTCATACGTAACCAAGGAGCAAGAGCACCCTTCCTGTGTACCTCACAGGGTGACTGGAAGATCAAAAGAGAAACTGTACATACAGCCTCACCCCTATGTCTCTATTGTGCAAAGGCCCCAGGACTCCCTTCTCCACCAGCCAGCCCATGCTCCTGCTGTCCGGTTTGGAATAAGGCATGAAGGAGCAGGGAGGACAAGCCAGGAAGACAGGCCAGGAAGACAGGCATGGCCATCCAGGCAGCACTTTCCTGTGGCCTGGGGCTGTCTGTTCTCCACTCCTCCCAGCCTGGCCTATGCCCCTGCCACCCTAGAGCTGACTGCCCTCCACAGCACTCAAGACCCTGACAGCAGCCTTCAGTGTACCAGTTAGCCAAGGCAGAGGGCAAAGTGGATGACAAGAATCAAACTACAGAAGAGATCTTTAAATGTACCTTTTTAAGTTATAAAAAGAACCGATGCACACTGTAAAAAGTCTAGAGAGTAAAGGAAACCCCAGAAAAACTGTCACTTATGATCCCAGACAATCATGGCTAATCCTTTGGCAATTTCCTTCCAGTTTTGCCTCTTTGTTTGCTTATAATGGAGAATGGAGATTAAACAATTTGGTGTAGTCAGGCCCCCCCCCTTTTTTAAACTAAATATTATATGCATTTTCAGAAGAGAACCTTAAACTATTGACCTTCTCCTATTTGCAGCAAAAATTCTTCAGGAAATGTCAGAAATGCTTGTTTTAATAACCAGAGAACCTTGAAAGTTGTGGGACCCCTCTGATCCTCAGAAGGCTGGAGAACAAAGCCACTCTCGTGGTCAGACTGGTAGATGAGAAAGCAGGCAGCCAGCCTTTGCCTTTGGGGTGGCTGGGACAGAAAAGCACTGCCCTGAAGGTTGCTTCTTGAAAGTCCTATTCCCTGATCACTGATGGTTTTCCCTTCATGTGCACCCCCTGCATCCTCCTCTGCTCCCTGGCCCTGCCCTACCCTCCATCCCCCTGCTATAGCGTGGGTCTGCAATGGCCTTCATGTGCTTAGGGCCCAGGCTGGTGCTATTGGCAGGTGGTGGAAACTTTAGGAGGTGAGGCCTAATGGGAGGTCTTTAGGTTATTGGAGGGTGGCCTCAAAGGGGACAGCGGAACCCCAAGCCTCTCTCCTCTCTCTCTCTTTTGCTCCTTTGCCATGGCATGGATGGTTTTGCTTTGCCACATGCTCCCACCATGATGTTCTGCTTTGCCTAAAGCAACAGGGCCAACCAACCACGGACTGAAACGTCTAAAACAGGCAGGTCCAACCTGCAACTCACGGCCGCACGTGGCCCAGGACAGCTTCTATGTGGCCCCACAAAATCTTTTAACCATGTCTTTTTTAGTGTTTTTTTTTCTTCATGGACCTCCCCTTATTATATATGTGCACTAACTATATTATACAATTTATCTGTGGCCCAAGACAATTCCTCTTTACTCCATGTGCCCCAGGGAAGCCAAAAGTTGGACACCCCTGCTCCAAAACTATGAGGAAAAATAAACATTCTCCAGTGTTTGTTGTTGTTGAGTCATGATTGTTGTTAGGTGCCTTCAAGTTGTGTCTGACTCATAGTATTGAACCTTATAGGGTTTTCAATGGCTGATTGTTTTCAGGATTGCCTCAGGAGTGGATTGCCATATCCTTCTCCCATTTTTGTAGTGCTGGGAATTGAACTCGGGACCTGAGAGACTGCAGAGCAGCGCTCTACCAAGTCAGCTAAATCCCAGCCCTATGTGTTTGTTAGAATAACAGAAATCCGACTAATTTACCCCTCTGCAGAATCCTGCAGTTATGCTCTGAAGTATCAGAAAGTGGAGAGTGGTGGTGGGCAGGAGGAAGGGGAACCCTAGAATCCATTGAGCAGGGGAGAGAATGGGTTCCAAAATGCAAGTTTAGAACTTACATTTTCCTAGAATTCACACTGTCCATGGTCCTTCAGTTACCCTGAGCATCTCTCCAGGCTCTTAATGATGGCCCCCTCATGGAATGAGAGTCCACGCCAGAGCATTGTGTCAGACTGCACCGGAAGAAAAGTGTGGCTGTGGTGCAGGGCTGCTAAAGGTCCTACCTAGCACTTCTTGTGTAGAGGGGATGGAATGCCCTCAAAGGGTAGCAACATCCACTGCATCACTCCCCACAGTCCTATCTGTTCATCACCTGAAAACAGCCCAGAAAGCAGAGCTGGGAAGCAGCGAGCTAGATACAGGGCAGGTGGAACTGCTGGCTAGGTTTTAATTCAAAGCAGAGAGATGCTGTGATTAGCCACTGCCATGTAACAGAGATAGATGACTATGCAGTCAGAGCTCATGTGTACAATTACCTCACACAGCCTGGACAATGGCCTGGGGCTAGGACCATGGAGATGAAATGGCCACAGCAGAGCCAGAAACTGGACTCTGTAACCTTTTGCACTTCTGAGTATATGAGACTTTCTTGGCCTCTCATAGACTTCTATGTTGTTGTTGTTGTTGTTGTTGTTGTTAGGTGCCATCGAGTCAGTATCCGACTCATAGTGATCATACATACAACAGGCGAATCACTATTGTCAGTGCTTCTCTGCTGTTCATAGGGTTTTCAATCGTGGATTAATTTTTGGGAGTGGGTTGTCGGGTCCTTCTCCCAACATACTCCTCCACAGTATTTAGTAAAATCTCGGAGGGTTGCAACACTCTTTTCTGACCAAGGGAAACAGTTAGGTTTTAGCCCCCTCCACTCCACCAAAACTATTTATTGACCTAATTATTACAAAAGGCAATGATTGACTCTCTTCATCTTACTTTCCTTTTCAGTTGATAGGATGTACTTGCTCTATTTGGCTTCTGGGATTCCACGGACTCCTGGTTTTCCTTCCTTGCTGGCTGCTCCTTCCCCCATGTCTGGGGCTGGGTCTCCCTCTTCATACCACCCTTCAGTGCTAAGGTACCCCGGGATCTGCCTCCTGGCCCCTTCCCTATGCTGTCTTTCTCAGAGATCTCATCTGGCCCCATGGTTGCAGATGCCATTGCTGTACTGATAGTCTCCAGGTGTGTCTTTTCTCCCCAGAACCCTCTCCTGAATCCCAGGCCCACACCTCCAAGGCCTACCTGGCATCATCACTTAAAGCTCAGATGCCTGTATGAGATCCAGCATGACCAAAACCGGACTTCTAATTCTCCACTCTTGCTGACCTACCTTCCTTCATGTTTCCAACCTCAGAAAACAGTGTCAACTGCACTCAGATGTTCAGAGCGATATTCTTGGCCACATCCTTTATTCTTATCTCTACAATGCCCCCACACTGAGCTACCCACAAATCTTGTTGGCTCCACTCTCAGAGACTCAACCAAGGCTCGCTACTTCTATAGTTCATACCCTGTGCCAACCTCTCTCTCTCATCTTCTCTGCTACAGTCAATTCCCACTCCCTGAGCTCCTGGGTCTCCCCAGCATGGAGTCTGTGCACTGGCCCAGAAGCCAGTGCAATCCTGTTCAAACACAAGATCATGGCACTCCTGGGGCGAAACACCTCCAGGGGCTTCCTGGCACACCCAGAGCTACGTTCCTAACTAAGACCTACTCCTTGCATCCCATTATTCCCTTGGTCTCTGTGCTTAACAAGGTGGGACTTGCTTTGAAACAGTGCTATGGATAGTATCGCACAAAGATCAACACTGACATCAGCAATGACCCCTCTCAAAATGGCCCACGGCCTCAACCACTCTTGCTAAGAAAAGGCTGATCAGATAGTATCTTTTACTTATACGGAACCGATAAAACATATTTTCATGATTGTAAAAAGTATGATGAAAAGTACAAAAATCATGAAAAAAATATTTTAAAAATCATAAATAAAACGTGCAAGTGTCAAATCTCCAAGATGACCGTTATTAGTAGTAGTATTGTGGTCTAATTGCCTGTCATTCTTTTCTGAACAGTATTCTTTTTATGTGTTTCTGGGGGACGAAACCCAGGATGTTACACATACTTTGCAAGCACTCTTACCACTGAGCTGTACCCTCAGGTCCTTTTTAAATGTTTTATCTGGAAACAGTCTCTCCCTAAGTTATGCAGGCTGCCTCTGGCCTCAAACTGGCAATCCTCCTGGCTCTGCCTCCAAAATTGCTGGGATTACAGGTGTGTGTGACTACACCTGGCCAGTATTGACTCATTTTTTTAAGATATGAATTAGTCTATGTTGATTTTATCCTTTCTTATATACCGTAAAGGCTTTACTGTTATTATTGCTACTTATTGTTGTTGTTGTTGTTGTTGTTGCTGTTAGGTGCTGTCAAGTCAGTATTCGACTCATAGCAACCCTACATACAACAGGTGAAACAGTATTGTTACTGCTTCTCTGCTATCCATAGGGTTTTCAATGGCTGATTGTTTTTTGGGAGTGAGTTGCCAGGTCCTTCTCCCCAGCCTACAGCACCTGGTGTTCCCAGGCGGTCTTCCATCCAAGTACTAACCAGGCCCAGTCCTGCTTAGCTTCCCAGATCTGAAGCCACAGCAATACGGCTGCAGGCTATTGATATTTATTGTTGTTGTTGTTGTTGTTGTTAGGAGCCTTCAAGTCAGGTCCAACTCATAGCGACCCTCATAGGGTTTTCAATGACGATTATTTTCGGGATTGCTTTGGGAATGGATTCTTCCTTGTTGATATTTATTTGTTGTTGTTGTTAGGTGCCGTCGAGTCAGTATCCGACTCATAGCGACCCTCATAGGGTTTTCAATGGCTATTTTGGGATTGCCTTGGGAGTGGATTGCCAGGTCCTTCTCCCATTGATATTTATTAGGAAGACTTAATTGTACATAATAATCTCTTGTATGAGCATATCATAATTTATCCTATCCTCTAGTGTTGAAACTTTAGGTTATCTTAATGTTATAGCAATATAAAACCATATGTAGGATCAAGTGTACCAAAACAATTGCTTCCGTTAGTGATCTCCCCAAAAAGGAATTCCTGAGTCAAAGGATATAAACACTCAAGGCCTTGACACATATTGTCAAATGGCTTCAAAAGCATACACTTCAAGCAGCAATGAGTTCCTGTTTCCAGTCTTGTATTTCAGACTGGCCAGAGTATGTACCACGTGGATGTACTGTAGGCATCACAAGCCCTGAACTGATGTGGGTAAATCCTCCTCTTCACACCCCAACAAGCTCAGTGGCTTGTTATTCCAGTGTGGCCAATGGCAGTCTACTCTCCCAGTCTAGCCTCTTCAGTTTCTTCTCTATCTATGTCTCAACAAGTCCATTTCTCTCTCCCCTCATCACATGTGTGTGCACAGATGCCCACCCTCATGTGCGCATGTGTGTGCTCTCTCCCCTCTCTCACTGCCATTCTCTCTTGCTCTCATTAATGTTTCTATTTCCATTACCTTCCAGTCCTCAGGTCTGTAGCCATAGCACCCTGGCATCTGATCCCACCTAACCTTGGAAACTAAGCAGGGTCGGCATGGTTAGTACTTGGATGGGAGACCACCTGGGAACACCAGGTGCTGCAGGCTAGGGAGAAGGACCTGGCAGCCTACTCAGGAAAGAATCTGCCATTGAAGACCCTATGAATAGGCCAATGAGGAGGAATGAAGGAGGAGAGGTCAATCTCAATATAAACAGCACAGCTTCATGAGCACATTGGAAAACAGGGGGAGATAACCCAAATAAGTAACAGAGTTTAACTACAAACTAGCCATAAAGCGGGGCTGGGATTTAGCTCAGTGGGTAGAGCGCTGCGCTGCAGTCTCTGAGGTCCCGAGTTCAATTCCCAGCACCGCAAAAATGGGAGAAGGACCTGGCAATCCACTCCCAAGGCAATCCTGAAACAGCCAGCCATTGAAAACCCTATGAGGGTCGCTATGAGTCGGATACCGACTCGACGGCACCTAACAACAACAACAAGCCATAAAGCTCCATAAACTTTATGGGTCGATGAAAGTGTTGCTAGAAGTGATGAAAAGGATGCATAATGGAAAAAGCATTGCTGTATTACTCTATACCCCACCATCACTTACTAATAAAGGGGAAATAAAAGAAATATACCCCAACTTTAATAGCAGTTATGTCGGGTTTCTAGTATTATAGGTGATATTTGTTTTGCGTTTTTTCGAAGTAATACTTATATAAACAAAATGTATTACTTTTATAACAATAATAAAATTGATTTTGTTGTTGTTGTTGTTAGGTGCCGTCGAGTTGGTATCCAACTCATAGTGACCCTCATAGGGTTTTCAATGGCTGACAGTTTTGGAATTGCCTTGGGAGTGGATTGCCAGGTCCTTCTCCCATTTTTGCAGTGCTGGGAATTGAACTCGGGACCTCAGAGACTGCAGCACAGCGCTCTACCAACTGAGCTAATTCCCAGCCCATCAAAATTGATTTTAATAAAGGAAAAAAAAAGAAAGAAAACCATATGAATAGCAGAGAAGCAATGACAATAGTGTTGGGCATGTCACAGTGTCAGGGAGTGTTTCGTTCTGTTGTCCATCGGATCGCTATGAGTCAGGCCTGATTTGACAGCACCTGACAACATCCAGTCCTCAGGGTCTCAACACTTGAAACATGGCCACGCTAACATCCGTGTGCCTGTGAATCACCTGCGGATAGAGTTACAACGTAGATTCTTATCTTGGAAGATAATGCAATGATACGTGCAACGGGTTTACACTCCCTGCCAAATTATAGCATCATTAATAGTAGCAGCAAAATATTAACCAACTCCATTGAACTAAACGGATTCAACTCTGAGGCCTTCCAGTTGAGTCAAGTTAATACATAATCCAGATTTAGAGGGTATCACAGCAGCACAAGGGTGTGTGTGTATGTGTGTGTGTGTGTGTTCCTACCTACATACCAGCCCAAACCAAACATCCATTGGCTAAGGATCTTTGAAAGCTGATCTCAAAGGAATCTAAAGAGAAATGAAGATTAAAGTCTTATGTGCCAAAAGCTGCTATTTCATGCTTTTCTTACAGTCAAGGGGTTTTCTACAGGGTCAACATCCTTTTTAAAATTTAAACCAAGAAAAATACATACATATTAAGCAGTAGTGGCACTTCACAGTAAAACCAAACATCCCACTCAGGGAAGGATACAACCAGAACCATATTACGTATCAAACCTCTGAAATTGGGAGTGCAGATGCCTAAGTCATTGCTTCATTGTTCAGCTTTACCCCAGCAACAGCATCCCCTGACAGCCGTTGCAGTATGACCAACCTTTCAAACATTTTCTCTGGGTACAATCTGCTGTCCACATGTCAGATACAAGAAGTTACATGTGCAACATTTATTCTGTACAAGAACAGGTTCTATTTAAAAATCCCATTGTCGTGTGGTTACAAGGACATCATAAACACAAATATATTTGTAGACCTATATTAATACTTATAGAATCAAGCCTGCATCCCATAAAGCTCCCTGACTGTTACACAGCAACATATTTGGAAGGCAACACAGCAACAGTTGTTTATTATCATCTATGTAATATAATTGTGGATTTACGTTTTTAATGATTGCAGATGGCAATAAACCCTAGTAGTGCTTAAGGCAAGAGGGTGATGGAAACCTTTCCTAACTGTGGCAAGCATATGTTGACGCAGAGAGTTATAAGCAGTTCTGCCAGGCAAGACACATGCCCTATAATCCTAGCAAACAAAATCTATGTGTCCGTGTTGGATGCGGGAAGTCTTTTAAGTTCCTTATACATAGTAAAGAACCCCCCCCCCTTTGAGAGTGGAGAAGGATTTATTACCTGCAGCAGGTAAGGAGAACACAGGAGTTATTTCCAAAACAATGCCTTTCTTGAACAAAGAAAGTATGGAGATCTTATTCCGGAAGCCTATGTATGTTCACAATAGAAAAGCACATTAGGGGTCAGGCATATTCCTAAGCATACTCAGTTAAGGAGTATATCTTTGAGCATGCTCAATTTAGGGTCATAGTTCAAGAAGGAAAGATGGCAGACACATTTTTGGGCATTCTTAGCTTAAGACCAGGGAGCACTTGTCCAAAATATCAAAGTGCTGCACGGGAACCCTTTGGGCATGCTCAAGCTTGCATCATAAATATGGCGGACAGAAACAACCCTTGGCATGTTCAGCTAGCATCATAAAGTTTTTGGCTGAAGAAAAAGAAACAACACTTTGAAGGTATGTTAATATAAGAATTTTCCCCCAAAGGGGCCTGATTTGATTAAATCCCCCCACCACGGCAAGAGACATGGACCTGTAACTCTGTTAACCTTGTAATCTTAATAAACAATGGCGATGTTGGATGTGGTAAGTCTTTTAACTTCCTACTTGCAGACCAGAGAGATATTTTTTTTTAAATTATGACTTTTTAAAAAAGAAAACTGCAGTTTCCCAGAAGGAAACCAAATATTGAAGTTTTACTCTCAAAAATGATGTTGGCGTTGATTAAAAAAAAAGAGAGAGACTACTGTCATTTGTAAGTTTGAATTTCATTTCTCTTCACCTTTGAGATTTGCACCCCCACCGTCTGGAAATGTTCACTCTTCTTAATGGAAGAAATCTGATAACCTTATGTTCGAACAAAGAAAAGTTTTCAGTCAGAGCGAGATTGTTGCAGCGCTAGTGAACTTCAGAAGCAGAGATGAGTGAAGCCTTTGAGTCTGTAATAAGTATAAGTCATTAAGAAGCAGCCTTGGAGCGGGGCAGCATGGCATCTGCCCATAATCCTAGCAACTCAGGAGGCTGAGGCAGAAGAACTGCAAGTGTGAGGCCAGATGCAGCCTGCGTGACTCACTAAGACCCTGTCTCAAAATTAAAATGAATAAAGAAGAGGGCAAGGATACAGCTCGGAGGTATAGCACTTGCCTAGCATGTGCAAGGCCCTGGGTTCAACCTCCTCAGTACTGGAAAAAAAATAGTAGATTTTATAGCTTATAAATATAGTGTAGGAAGAAAAATGATTAAAAACTTTCCATCTTTGACTGCAACAAAAACATCTTTCAAGACCTAAACCTTTTTTATCTTTCAAATAAATATTTTGTCCCGAATTTGACATGGTATAAACAAGCACGTCTGTGAGGGACTTCCTGACTTCACTTGTTGTATCACAGTGCTAGAAGCAAAACTGACCACGCTGCAGAGTCTAGACAGTGGCTTTTCCACCTTCCTTTCTTCTCAGAGTGTCCCTTTCACTAGAAAGAATGGTTCATTGGCTACTTTTCTTTCATAAGCTTTCCTTGATTTACTGAGAGCTGTGTGCAAAGATATTTAACTTCAAATAATTCTAGATAGCTTTGACCCACACTGGAGTAAAAACATAAAACACACACACACACACACTGACACACACACACACACACGCATGCACAGTTTTAACCTTTGGTAGGATATTGTCCCTCAAGGATCCTAAGCAAAGGGCTTAAGTTATTTGTGTACCTTTGAAACAGAACTGATAAGCATCTATTCACAGAGCTCTACTTATCCTAGTGCTAGCCCAATAATACTTGGCTGGTGTCATAGCTGGGTGACAGGGCACACTAACTCCACAGGGTGAGAATGAGTATTGCAGTCCTGGGAACTGTGTCCTTCACTGGGGAGCTCCAGGCAGGGTGCAGAGCAAAGCCCTCTTCAGTGCCCCCAGTGTCTCCTGGCTATGAGTGTCCCCCAGTGACTCCTGGTTATGAGATATCAACAGGGCTTTTAAGAGAAGCATGGTCAGCCCTCCCTCAGGAAAGACCACACTGGAATTCAGCCAGGTCAAGGGCCTCCGAATCTGTGCTTGGAGACCTCTGAAGATGTCACCCTTTCTTTATTTTTTATTTTATTTTATTTTGTTTGTGGTACTGGGGGTTGAACCCAGGGCCTCACACCTGCATGCTCAGCAAGTGCTGGACCACTGAGCTGCATCCTCAGCCCAGGTTTTTACTTTTTGAGACAGGGTCTCGTTAAGTTACGCAGACTGCCTCTGGTCTCAAACTTGAGATCCTCCTGCCTCTGCCTCCCGAGTGACTGGGATTACAGACGTGCGACAACACGCCCAGCTAAGATGTCACCCTTTCTTTAGGCAAATCTACAATATGTCTCTACACCCGTCCTTATTGGAAGCAAAATCTGAGCTTCCCTGGCTCCACTGTTTTGTCTCTCAATGCTGTGCAAAGCAGCAAATTCCTGTCTACTGCCTCTATTGCATTCACTTTCTCCCCATTATGGTGGCTCTCCAGCTTTCTTATTGTCCTCACATATCGTTCTGCTGTTAGGGAACCTTTGAAAGTAAAGGGCGGTTCTCCCAAATGTCATTTTCCTACAGAACCACAATCCGTTATTATCCCTAGGAGAGTTCCATGACATCATCTAGTATCAAGCCATGTTCAAAGTTCACTAGTTGTCTGTCATGGGCCAACCTGTGTTGCCCCAAAATTTGTATGCTGAAGCCCTAATCTCCAATACCTCAGAATATGGCTGTCTGTGGAGACAGGGTCCTTACGGAGGTGATTCAGTTAACACAAGGGCATTAAGGTGCCCCTAATCCAGTACGGGCCTGCAGCTGTACCACTGTGGCACCGATCCCATCAGGTCTCAGAAGCTAAGCAGCCTGGTTAGTACTTGGCTAGGAGACCACTGGGAACACCAGGTGCTGTAGGCTTGGGAGAAGGACCTGGCACCCCATTCCCAAAAAACAATCAGTCATTGAAAACCCTATGAATAGTAGAGAAGCACAATAATAGTGTTTTGTCTGTTGTATGTAGGATCGCTATGAGTCAGACACTGACTCGATGACACCTAACAATAACAACAACAATCCAGTACAACTGGTGTCATCATAAGAGGATATTAGGACACACAGAGAAAAGGCCATTTGAAGACACAGAGAGAATATGATAAGCTACAAGCCAAGGAAAGAGGCTACTGAAGAAAATGATCCTGCCAACACCTTCATTGTGGACTTTCAGCCTCCAGAAGTGTGAGAAATAAATTTCTATTGTTTAGGGCAGCCATTCTGTGGTCCTTTTTTAATGGCAGCTCTAGAAAATTGATATTTTTTAAAACTACGATTTACTCAGAGCTCTTCCATTACATTTAGTTGTTAAGAAAAAAAAACCCACAGGCTTCAATTTTAGATACATTGGATTTTGATAAGATAAAAATTCTGAGATGTCTTAAATGAAATTACAAGAGCTAGAGGGTAGAGTGGGGAAGGGATGAGGGAAGCTAATCAGTTAACCACTGTTAAAACCAACAATAGACTGTTTCACGTTCCTGAATGTATGTTGACACCTTGACTTAAACATACAAACTTTCTGGACTGTTAACCCTCAAAAGCCAGAAGCAGCAAATCCCTCTTGTGTTCAGCTTTCTTGTCCCAAAGTTTCCCATGCTCTGTGGCACCCTGTTCCCTCTCATTTATAGGCAATATAGGTTCAATGTAAATGACTTACACTTTTCTTCCTCAAATTTTCATAGTAAAAGTACTCTTAGCTCTTAGGTCTAGAGGACATTTTCCCCACTGCTGTCTACCCTCACTGCTAGAAATTGCAGGAACTCGTCCCAGGACCTGATCCATTTTTTTTTTTTTTTTTTTGCCTACCATCTAAGATGGCTCAATAATCTCTCTCACTTCAGAGAGTCCTCAGCCTCAGGAATATTGGTTTAATCATTCCATATACAGAGTTTTTCATTGGTGGAAAGCGCTCTGAAGTGACTTCCTTATTTCTGGGCTTCTGTGTCCTCATTAAAGATCACAGCTAATACTGCCTGTCAGTATAGAAGTAAGGCTGTTCATGGTGGCAACTGAGGGGGAAATGCAACTCTGTGAAAGTGTTGGTCCACAGGAAATTTTCAGTGATCGTCCCTCTCACTCCCTAATCCCAACAGAAATCCAAAACGTTGAAGCTGTTGTTAGGTGCCATCAGTCAGGTCTGACTCGTAGGGACCCTGAGGACAACAGAACGAAACAGTCCCCAGCACAGCGCCTTGCCTGGCACTATGTCAGTGCTTCTCTGCTATTCATAGGGTTTTTGATGACTGACTGACTGAGGAGTGGGCTGCTGGGTCCTTCCCAAGCCTACAAGACCTGGTGTTCCCAGGCAGTCTCCCATTTGAGGACTGACCAGGCCCAACCCTGCTCAGCTTCTGAAATCAGATGAGATGAGGTGCCAGGGTGGAATGGCTGTAGACTTGTTTGAAATAGGGTGGAAGAATCAATTTCTCTGCCTGTCAGAGGCATCATAATGGTAACAATGGTCTCCCTGCTTTTCTCTTGCAAAGTAAAATCATCCTGTGAATTTCTTCAAAGAGACTGCCTGATGGCAGCCATATTGCCAGGTACTGTGGTAGGTAAGACTTCCTCTACCAGGATGGAGTTACAGTCAGGATGGGGGTGATAAACACATGATTAAATATTTCTATTCATGATGGAAGTCAGTACTTGGCACTCCCTTGTGTGAGGTCCTGTGCATTATGGAAATTAACCCTTTTATTCTCCACAACAACCTTAGGAGAAATAGCAAAGAGAGAAACTGAGGCCCCAGGACAAGGAGGAGAGATAGGTGGAGGTGGGGGCATCCAAGGGAAGGAACCAGGCTGCACAAGGCACAAGCACCTCCGGAATGCCTGAGGCAAAGACAAGGCTGTGAACAGGGCAGGATAGGGAGAAAGTGCTGGTAGGGGCTGGGGTCTCTTCACAGGGATGAGGCTCTGGGTGAGAAATTTGTAAGACATTCTACAGGTACTGGATGGTCCTTGCAGGATTTTACATGGGGACTGTGCCTGGCATAAATGGGCCTTTTTGATGGTAAACTGTTATGGTCCCAATAGTTTAAGAAGCCTACAATCTCATAAATTCATCTGGTAAAGTGTTCTTTGTTCCATCCAGCTCAGCTGAGGCGACAGATTGCAATGAGTGTGCTCAGCTCAATTGGAGATTTGAGAGATAAACTGAAGATTCGTGTTCATCCTTGCATTGATATATTTTTTTTTTCAGTACTGGGGGTTGAACCCAGGGCCTCAAGCTTGCCTGATTTGTAAGTACTGGACCACCAAGACAGTCATCCAGCCCATTTTTTAACTTTCTGAGACAGGGTCTTGCTAAATTATGCAGACTCCCTCTGGTCTCGAGCTTGCGATCCTCCTGCCTCTGCCTCCTGAGTCGCTGGGATTACAGGCATGCACCACGACGCCCAGCTGCACTGATGTTCTTAAATTGACATAAACTTCATGCTGGAGAGCAGCATGGAAAACAGTTCACTGCAGCCTCAGATGCACAGAGGCAGGAGACAAATGCACAGGGCTGGAGGGCAAGACAGAGACAGCGGCATGGCTACGGGACCAGAGAGCAATGAGTGAGCAGAGAAAGGCAAGGCGGTTGGCAGGTGGGGAAGGCGTTCACACGCTGAGCCAAGGCTGCAGCCCAGGCCAGGGGGAAGGTAACTCCTTTCTGGTCTTTCTTTCACTGCTTACTAGACCCTTGACCTTGACACACAGATTTCCCACTGGAAAACTAGGGAGGGTGCTCACTCCCCTGCCTCACCTGACCAATGGAGGGAAAGGAGATGGACGTGCCTGATACCTCACAGGGGAGCCATTCTTGGTAATCGTGGGGTGCAGCTGTACCTTCTGTGTAAAGGGGTGCTGTTGGAGGGCCTCAGGTCTCCATCCTCACACCCTCTTGCTAAAGAATGACATTGTCTGGGGCAGGCCTGTAATCCCAGCGGCTCAGGAGGCGGAGGCAGGAGGATCGCAAATTCGAGACCAGAGGCAGTCTGCATAATTTAGTGAGACCCTGTCTCAAAAAGTAAGAAAAATGGCCTGAGGGTGCAGCTCAGTGGTCCAGCCCTTGCAGAGCATGCAGGCGCGAGGCCCTGGGCTCAATTCCCAGTACCACACACACACACACACACACACACACACACACACACAAAAAAAAGAATGACATTGTCATAGGGCCCAATGGCACAAGCACTTACGTTAAAAAATAAATAATAAAAAGTCTCCCCATCTGTTTCCCTCTTTCCGGCTGCACCTGCATGGTTAAAGGCAAGATAACATCAACTGTGACTTCAGGGTCACTTGAATTAGGCTACAGTGAGGTCTGGGGTGGAGAGAAGCGAAACTGCGGGGATGTTGTTGCCACGCAGGATACTTCACACAAACAGCAGAAGTGGCCTCACCAGGCTCGCTGGCTCACTTCCTACAGAACAAATAAAGATGCTAATTAAGACTCCCTATCTGCTGGACACAAAAGGAAGCGGCACCTCTCTCAGACAGGCTGGCTCAAACAATGCAAGGTAGCCAGGTTTTCCTCCTTAGAAGCTGGGTCAGGAGGCACCTATAAAATTCTCCATTTGTTTCCTATCCCCTAAAAAGCCCTAGCAATGTCTTAGACACTGGGGGGGGGGGGGGGGCTCTTGAAACACACATTTGCTGGTCTCTTATCTCAATTTAAAGGAAAAGTATTCAATTTCCGGTAGGGATCAAACACTGGCCATGAACCTGAAGCAGAGGCTCTAGGTACGGATCTTCCCTTAGGGAAGTTGGAGGTGATTAGAGGATGGGGCAGAGAGGCTCCTGTTCACTCTAAGCCAGGGAGGGACCAGAAATGCTCTCTTGGAAAGGTCCTGCCGGCCACCTGAAAGTGAGTTTCCAGGTCCAGTCCAGTCATCTGCCTCAGGACATGGTACAGTGGGGATAAATCGTTTTTTGTTTTTTTTTTTTCCGGTACTGGGGGTTGGACCCAGGGCCTGGCGCTTGCATGCTCTGCAAGTGCTGGACCACTGAGCTGCACCTCCAGCCCATGTTTTTTACCTTTTGAGACAGGGTCTTGCTAAGTTACACAGACTGCCTCTGGTCTCGAACTTGTGATCCTCCTGCCTCCGCCTCCTGAGCCACTGGGATTACAGGTGTGCGCCACCATGCCCAGCTAGTGGGGATAATTCTTGAGGTAGTGCTATGCCATCTGAGACACCTTATTTATCCCTGTCTCTTAAAGAGAATGCAAATTCCACAAGGCAGGGCCTCAGTTTTGTTCAGCCTTACAGGGCAAATGCCTGGCACCAATGAATGAATGACATTCGGCCCAAGAAGATACTGACACATGGTGAATAAACACGTGCACAGTTATACTCTTCACCACAGCAGAAGGACTGTTTAAAAAAAATAGGGAAGTTCAGTCCAAAAGTTTTTTACAGTTTAAAAGATGAGCCAAAGTCAAGCTTGGTGGGATATGCCTATAGTACTAGTTATTTAGGAGCCTGAGGCAAGAGGATCTTCAGTTTGAAAACAGCGTTTTGTTGGTTTTTTTAGATGCTATCAAGTCAGGTCTGACTCAAAGTGATTGTATGTACAACAGAGTGAAATGCTACCCGACACTGTACTGTGCACAAGGTCATTTTTATGTTTAAGCCCACTGTTGCAACCACTGTATCAATCCATCTAGTTGAGAGTTTTCCTTTTATCATTGACCTGCTACTCTCCCAAACATGATGTCCTTCTCCAGGGATAGGTCCCTTCTGACTACATGTCCAAAATACGTAAGACCCATCCTAGCCATCCTTGCTTCCAAGGAGCACTCTGGTTGCACTTCCTCTAGGACAGTTCTTTTGGTTTTTTTGGCAGTCCATAGTATATTCAATATTCATCTCCAGCACCGTAATTCAATAGCATCAATTTTCCTGTCTCCCTTATTCACTGTCCAGATTTCACAAATAAGATGCCACCAAAAATACCACAGCATGAGTCAGGCACACTTTCATCTTCAATGTGACATCTTTACTTTTCAACACTTTAAAGCATAGCCTAGGCAACATAAATGAGACTACCATCATAAAACAAAACAAAACAAAAGAAGAGCAAAATAGGACACACAATCGGCTCTATTCACCCTCTCCTTAGGTAAGTGGGTGCGGAATGCCCAATGGTCACCAAGGGAATGACCATGTTGACACACAGCCCTTCCCTCCTGCACAAACACTGAAGGGGCTTGGGGGACAAAGGACAGGCCTGAGCTGGCCTGGAGGCAGGCAGTCACAGAGCTGAGCTGCTCCCCTGAGTCACGCATCTTCTTGGATGAGGTGTCCAGCATCTCGGGCTTCCTGCCTAGGGCTGGTCAAACACTAGAATGAACACAGATTTAGAATCATTTCTAATGGCAAAGCCTGACTTGGTGTTTTTCTTTCTCTTCAGACACATAAAAATCCTCTGATTAAAGACACAATAAAAGTTATAAAAATAAACACAATAAATGCAATAAAAATGAACACCAATAAAGACAAAGATGAACACAATAACAAATATAAACGATATACCACTGTGCTTGCGATCAAATCAAGCCTGACGTGTATGTAGAAAAGAAAGCAGCAGAAATGCTGTGCTTAATGAGAGGACAAAATCTGTAAGAACATTCCCTTTAACTCAAACACACATCTTTTGTGGGGAGAAACCAACTAGTGCCCCCAAATGAAGCCGCTATGTATATACTGGGTTCCACAAGCTCCAACATCCCAGCAAGAAGTTGGAGTGGTTTTGACAATGCACTCCTCACTAAACTGGACCTTGGTCCCTGGAGCTGTGACCATCATAAAACAGGAGGGGGAAGAAAAGAGTTTTCTTCTTTTATGACTGAGAAGCAGGCATTTTATTTTCCTTGTCCCTCCACCCCTCTTACTCCCTGCTTGGCAAAAATTCCATGCCCCCATATGGCCTTCCTTCCCCTTAATCATCAGTTCCCTCAGAGCAGGGGAGCTCAGTAGGTGTTAGGAATAAAGCTGTTAACACTAAGTCAAATGAAACTCTGTCTGATAAGCGTACACATCTAGGTTTATAATCTTCTATTGCCCTCAAGAACATATGAATTCTGAGCCGGGCATGGTGGCGCATGCCTGTAATTACAGCGGCTTGGGAGGCGGAAGCAGGAGGATCGCAAGTTCAAGACCAGAGGCAGTCTGAGTAACTTAGTGAGACCCTGTCTCAGAAAGTAAAAAAATGGGCTGAGGGTGCAGCTCAGTGGTCTAGCACTTGCAGAGCATGCAAGCGCGAGGCCCTGGGTTCAACCCCCAGTACCACAAAAAAAAATAAAAGAACATATGAATTCTGAGTGCCATTGCTTGCTGAGCTTGGTGATGGACACAGTGAAGATGCAAGGGCAGAGAAGGCGAAACAAACAAACCAACAAAGCTGCCAGGGTAGAAGGTAGAAGGAAAGAATGTGAAGGCTTTTATGGGAAGTATGCAGATGGGAAAGGCAAAAAAAAAAAAAAAAAAAAAGCTTTAGCAGGAAAGCTAAAGCTTGGGAGAATGCAGAGGAGGTAGCTAGAAGGAGGGACTCTGAGCAAGAACTCAATGTCTTAAGCCCAGCAGACCTCATGTGGCTACGTTCTGAGATGGGGTTGTCACTTCAGTCAACTTTCTAGGATCTGCTCCTAAAGCAGTCTAAACTTTTTTTTTTTTCCTTTTCCATAGTTTCTTTCCTTCTATTTCTGCACACTCAGATTTTTAATCAGTTTACCACTGTTAACCACTGTCTACTCTCTCTCTGGGCTGGGATTTAGCTCAGTTGGTAGAGCACCACTCTGCAGTCTCTGAGGTCCCAAGTTCAATTCCCAGCACCACAAAAATGGGAGAAGGACCTGGCAATCCACTCCCAAGGCAATCCCGAAATAATCAGTCATGGAAAACCCTACGAGGGTCGCTATGAGTTGGACATGACTCGAAGGTACCTAACAACAACAACAACAACAACGACAACAACAACTCTCTCTGGGGCTGGGATTTAGCTCCGTTGGTAGAGTGCCACTCTGCACTCTCTGAGCCCTTAGGTTCAATCCCCAGCACCACAAAAACGGGAGAAGGCCATGGCAATCCACTCTTAAAACAATCCTGAAACAATTAGCCACTGAGAACCCTATGAAGATCATAGAAGCACTGACACAGTGCTGGGCACACCACAGTGATGGGGAGAGATTTATTCTGTTCTACATAGGGTCACTCTAAGTTAAACCCAACTTAACAGCACCTAAGAAGAACAACAACACTCTCCCTCTGCCATGATTCTTCTCAACCCCCAAGTATGTAGAAAGCATAGAGAGGATCCCACAGATCTCCAGCAAACACCAGCCAAGGGCTCCACCTGCCTTTGAATTTCTATTGCCCTTAGTCACTGTGAGACAGATAAGGAGGACCCACTCTCCTTGGGGTGCTTGGTGTTATGCATTGTTAATACACTGTGAAAATCAACATTAGCATCAATGAGAAGATTTTCATCTCCATTCTTACTGTGAGTGCTCCTTCTGCTGTTTATTTTTCTGCAAGAGAGCACAGATGTTGGGAGACTGTTGTTGTTAGGTGCCGCTGAGTCAGTATCTGACTCATAGCGACCCTCATAGGATTTTCAATGGCTGACTGTTTCCAGATTGCCTTGGGAGTGGATTGCCAGGTCCTTCTCCCATTTTTGCAGTGCTGGGAATTGAACTTGGGACCTCAGAGACTGTAGCGCAGCGCTCTACTAACTAAGCTAAATCCCAGCACCGTTGGGAGATTAGGTGATGTGATTTCCTAACTGGCAGCTACTGGATGCTCCCTTGTGACTCTGGCTATCTTAAGCAAAAGGACTGTTGGCCAGCAGAGCAACCCTCACACCAGCACCTGCTTGTTGTAAACTCTCCATAAACATCTTGAAGCTATATACCAAAACTGCTTGCTCCAGCTCCTGGGTGTGTCACACAGCCATATCTGTTTCTAGCAACTTGCACTGGGCTTCCCCTGCAACCATTTCCATCTGGGTGGGGGTTGGGGCAAGCACTTCTCCTTGGTGACCTAGAAGAAGGATTGCTGTGACTGGTGCAAAAGAACAATACTGTGATTGGTGTAAACACAAACCTTTATTTGCATGACACATCACTATGACTGGTGCAAACATCCCTTCTGACTATATAAGAAGGATGTTCAGCTCACTTGAGCCACTGAGTTTGGAAAAATCTTCCTGTGCTTCCTTCCCTGGTGTTACAACATTAGATCCAATAAAAGCCTTCTCTTGAGTGGTCCTTTGCCTACTTTTAGTAGCCCAGCTGAGTTGGTAACATGAAGAAAGAAACAAAGATGGAAACAAAAAAAGGCAGAGTGGTGGTGACAGTAGCAGTGAGGATGGCAAAGCAGCAGCAGGACAGCTGGTACACAGATCTGCTAAGTGGGGCAATGGCCAGCTGTCTTGACAGCAATGACTGCAGCAGAGCTGGGCCACTCCACAACTGGTGGAGACAGCAGGGAACTGCTAGGCTCTGCTGACAGGAGGAGGAAGAGCATGGTTCTAGAGATCCCTGACAGTGGGGCTGGGATCCACTCCAATCAGGGCTAGCACGTGGGACCCACAAGGCTCCCACTGACCAACAAGAGGCAGAGCAGCCCTGCTTCCACAGCCCCAATCACCAGCAGCAGAACCAATGGCCACTCTGATCAGAGCTAGGGTGTGGGAGCTGTGAGGCTTCTGCTAACTGACAAGAAGTGGAGCACAGTGCCTGCCACCCCCTGCAGCTCCTGTTGCTGGCAGCAGCAACAGAGCGAAGAATTATGCTGCTCTGACAGTGGTAGTGTGGATGGGCTGCAAGAACCATGACCTTAAAGGGACAGAGCCTACTAATTGACAAGTGAGTGGTAAAGCAGCAAGGCACTGAGAGCTGCAATTTCCAGTGGCAAAAGAGGCAGCAGTCAGTAGCAGAAACAGCAAGAATAGAAGGGAAGTGATAGCTGTCTCCCGAATAGCAGCAATGGTGACAGCAGCTTCAGTATTAAGAGACAGCTGAACCAGTGACCAGGGAAGGAAGAAGAAGGACAGTGGAAGTAAAGAAAAGGCAAGAGCAGGTGGAGAGCTGAGGCTGAAGAAGGATAGGAGGCTTTCAAGAGCCTGAGAAGAGAAAGCAGAGGCCCTGGTTACTGGAGGAGTTGCAGAGAGCTGTCAAGTCTTTATGGACAAGGGTCTCAGACATCCTGGGCCCAGAAACTATAATTCTGGCCACTGTCAGGGCTAAGGATACTGATACCTAGACTCTCTCAGAAGCTGCAATACCAGTTGCTATTAAAGGCTAAGGATTCCTGACTCCTCAACCCATGTAAGAGCTGTACCACTTATAGGTTGAGGGTTCACGATCTCCTTGGCCCACATAAAAACTGTAACATTTATGGGGTGAGGATTTCTGATTCCATCAGCTTACGTAAGATCTGTAACATTTTCAGGGTGAGGACTCCTCATCCCCTCAGCTTACATAAGG
Organism: Pedetes capensis; assembly: GCA_007922755.1. Classification (NCBI taxonomy): domain Eukaryota; kingdom Metazoa; phylum Chordata; class Mammalia; order Rodentia; family Pedetidae; genus Pedetes; species Pedetes capensis. The sequence goes on along the minus strand of VMDO01006255.1, from coordinate 81,657 downwards.
ACTATCGCACTGAAGAGTGCCACTTGCTGCTGTTGCTCCAATCCACCGGCTGCCATCACTTGTTGCTGTCGAATGTCAAGAAACATAAAAGCTGCCTAAAACCAGCATTTGAAGGGCTTCTCTTTGCCTAGCCATAATTTCTGTCCAGATAGAGCAAAAGGACCCCCCCCCCCCCGGCTTACTGGTGACAACTGGAAGACCATCTTCCTTTAGTTCACTAAATGGAAGGTTGCCTGTGTTTGGGGAAATCGCCACTGCTTTTTAGGTATGTTTCATTAGGTCACAAACTCCCCTGATGACCAGTCTCAGTTATGATCCCCTAGGCTTCCTTACACTGCATAAAAGTCCACATTCTCACATTCAAGACTCCAATTCAAAAGAATCAATTGTTAAATCTCAGAAATATTATATCATGCTGCTAAACAAAGCCATCATTAAGAAGTAAATAATATAAACTTAAAACAAAGTAAGTTGTATTTAAAACAAAGGTACAAATGTCCAAAACTCATCAATTCTTAACTATTTTATTATATTTTACTGTAATCTATGCTCTTGCAATAATATTTACTTTATCCATATGGCAGAAATACTATGTCAGTGGTGTGATATGGGAGATCTCTTCACTGCTCTGCATTCAGTACTGTCACATGGGCAGCTTGGTATCAGCCACAGTGGGAATATTTATACCTGAATATTGGCAAATGGCACAAATCAGGGCTTGACTTGTTTTTTTTTTTCGTGTCTCAAAAAGTGATGGAATGAGCTGGGCACGGTGGCGCACACCTGTAATCCCAGCAGCTGGGGAGGCAGAGGCAGGAGGATCGCAAGTTCGAGACCAGAGATAGTCAGCATAACTTAGCAAGACCCTGTCTCACAAAGTAAAAAATGAGCTGGGGTGTAGCTCAGTGGTCCAGCACTTGCAAAGCATGCAAGCGTGAGGCCCTGGGTTCAACCCCCAGTACTGCAAAAAAAAAAAAAAAAAAAAAAAAAAAGTGATGGAACCATGTTACCAGAATAAATATAAAACTTTGTTGTCTACAGCTATTACATTTATTACATTGTAGAAATAAAAAAACTGACAAAATATTCATCTACCACGCAAAACTAATCACCTAAGTCATCAGAAGAGCCACTCATGTCACTGATGAATAAGTGAAGCTCTAACATTCATCTTCATTATTTCCCTTTTGTCTTATTAATGTAAAAAAAGCCCTATCAAACAATATTCATGTTGAAATTAAATTCACTTATATAGGGGGTGGTGGTGGTTGTTAGGTGCCGTCGAGTCAGTATCTGACTCATAGAGACTCATAGGCAAAACAGTATTGTTACTGCTTCTCTGCTATTCATAGGGTTTTCAATGGTGGATTGATTTTTGGGAGTGGGTTGCCAGGTCCATCTCCCAAGTCTACAGCACATGGTGTTCCCAGGTGGTCTCCCACCCAGGTACTAACCAGGCCCGACCCTGGTTAGCTTCTGAGATCTGATGGGATCGGATGCCACAGTGCTGTGGCTGCAGGCAGAAGACATTGCTATTGTTGTTAGGTGCCATAGAGTTGAATCCAGCTCATAGCAACCCTTATAGGATTTTCAATGGCTGTTTCAGGATTGCCTCAGGAGTGGATTACCAGGTCCTTCTCCCATTTTTGCGGTGCTGGGAATTGAACTCAGGACCTGAGAGACATAAGTTAGCTACAAATATAAGTTTGACAGACATCAAAAGAAGTTCCCATGAGAATCAATTTGCATTTTTATTGGCAAACTTTGTCACACATCAGTATAATTTATAATAAATTTTATGTGTGTATATATGTATATCTTGTATACACACACACACACACACACACACACACACACACACACACACAGAGGGCATCCCCTCCCACCCCAATAGATTGTTAAACATTAACCAACACATACCCTATACACTCTCTACCCTCCTGTGGATGTAGGCTCTCCCTCCCCTGGAGACCTGTTCCCACACCCAGGCCTTCCACAAAACAATGCTTGCTGATATGCCCATCAGTAAGCTGCAGTGAGTTCGGTCTGTCAAACATGCTCAGAGAATGGCAGGAAATCCTCTGCGTTTATAAGCCCTGGGGAAGGCTCTCTTGCCTGGCTTCACAAGCTGACTTAGATTAGCCTGGCAGCTCTATTCATGGCTCACCATCAGCATCGCAGTTCTTAACTTTCTTGGGCAGCCCAGAAAGAAACACCTTCAAATTAGACTAAAACCTCACTGACTTTTATGGGAAATACTGCCAAAAAGATTTCGTGTTCTGTACTTCCCAGGGTTTCATGACATGAACTAACAGCCTTCTAAAAGCCCCCAGCCATCTGAGGTAGTTAAGAACATTGCTGTTGTTGTTAGGTGCTGACTCATAGTGACCCTCATAGTTTTCAATGGCTGATGGGGGACTGCTTCAGGAGTGGATGGCCACGGCCTTCTCCCATTTTTGCAGTGCTGGGGATCAAACCCGGGCCCTCAGACAGTACAGAGGAGCATTCTACCAACTAATCTAAACCCTAGTCCCAGTTAAGAACATACAAGTAGTTAAAAGAACAAATTGATTTTGCCAGGCTAGCAATGAACTGGTTAATTACTCCTCATCAATTTGCTTTTAAATTTCACCAGGACATCAAGTTTGATTTTAAAATTCCTGTAGAAACAACAATTCCGTTGACTCAACTGGAGAATAAAAGCGCTGTCTTAGCAAAAACTTTTTAAAAAGGAAGTCTCTTAATTCTTCTCCGGGCCACCATGAAAACAAGTATGATTAAAGTGATTGTTATTCTTCAAACCCAGTGTAGCATAATGGACGCCGTAATCTTCACTAGAAGCATACCACCAAATGAGTGGGCTTTTTTTAACTTAACAAATCCTCCAAACTCAGGATACTCTGTTATAAAGGATTTCCTATAATTCTCTGGGAATATGCAATAGAAGAAAATAGAATTTAAATTTCTGAAAAATACACAAGTGAACTCAATTACCCTTGTTCAAATTTTTAATCTTGGCAAAAAAATCATTGTTTTCCAAGTCCCTGATTTTCTTTCTAATCTTCTGAATAATATTTAAACCATACCTCCTTCAGTTCAAGCCTTAATTCTGGAACGTGAGCATTTACTGAATCTTTTTAGTCATAGTAGATTAAAAATATTACAGCTTCAGTCATTTGATTAACCTGTTCAGTCCAAACGTGGAGTCTTCCGGCAAATGTCTGTTTAATATGCCTCTTTGTCAGATGAGCAAGTCTTTACAAGACGGTAAGCCCAATGAGGCACGAAGTCCACATCAGCTTTCAGGTGTTTCATGATGTCTCTATGAATGACTGACAGCCTAAGATGACTGGCATCTTTAGTCATTTCCTCTCCAGAAAAGAATGGTTTTGAATTCATCAGTTAAAAAACCCATGCCAAAATGAAGTGCTTGTTGGAAAGGCTCAGTCATAAGTAAAACATTAACATGCAATATTTTTTTGTCCTGAAGTGAGGCATGGGCTGGGGTTTAGCTCAGTTAGTACAGTGCTGCTCTGCGCTCTTTGATGCCCTGGATTTGATCCTCAGCACCACAAAAAATGGGAGAAGGACCTGGCAGCCCACTCCCCAAACAATCCCAAAACAATCAGCCATTGAAAACCCTATGAATAGGAGAGAAGCGCTGCCATAGTGCTGGGCATGATACGGTGTTGGAGAGGGAGAGTGTTTCCTTCTGTTGTACATAGGGTCACTGTGAGTTGAACCCGACTCAGCACACAACAACAACAACAACAACAACAACAACAACACAAGTGAGACATCCCACTAGATCTTAAACATTTTAGATACAGTTTCTTCTTCTGGAAAACACATCCCAATAGTCTAGTTAAGTCCTTGAGTTACTTCTGTGAGTCCCAGTCTTGCAAGGCTGGGACCAATCTGGTCCAGAAATGCTGGTCACAGACTCTCTTGGCCTCCAGACTGCCATATCTGGTAACTTCTCTTTTCTTGCCAAGCAAGCTATCCCCTAACTAGCCACTCTTTTCTCCTACAAGAACATAATCCTCAATTTTCCTAGGTATATGGCTGCCCGTAATTGAGATAACATCTCTCAGCACAAGAAGATATCAGGAATATGGGTCTCTGGTAACACAGAAAATCTAACAGCCCTGGATCTATTCAGATCTGTGAGAAAGAGGTTAATTCCTCTCTTTTAAGCCACTGTTTTGGGATTTCATCACCTGTAGTCCTAACCACAAACACCACCTGTACTAATAGAATGAGATCTTGACCAGTGTGCCGGGCAATGATCCCAACATTGTCCCTGGTTAGCTGGGTGTCTTTGGACAAGTTATTGAATGTTTCATGCCTCAATTTCCTTCTCTATGGAAAAGGATTCCAACATGTCTGTAAGTTTTTCATGCTGTGGGAGCTTGCATGTTGCTTGATGCTGATAGCTAGGCCTCTGGTATTCAGATACCAGCAGGGCCACCCACAGTGGACAGGTTTCAGCTGAGCTTCCAAGTTAAGATAGATGAGGGAGAAGGACCCTGCAGCCCACTCCAGAAACAATGAGCCATGGAAAACCCTATGAACAGCAGAGAAGCACCATCAGATTTAGTTCTGGAAAATGAACCTCCTCCTGCCCCCTCACCAACACTCCCATTTGGAAGGCATTCAAGAAACAACTGGGAAAGAATTGCCTCCTCAAAGTACAGTCAACCTTAATGACAGGAATGGAGTAAAGCCTGTGGGACCTCTAGCTGCTAATGTGGTACAACTCAAAATGAGAAGAAATACAGTGGCTGCGGCAATGGGCTCAAACATGAAAAGATCGTGTGCACGGCACAGTGTCGGGGAGTGTTTTGTTCTTTTGTACATAGGGTCGCTATGAGTTGGACCCAACTTGATAGCACCTAATGACAACAACAGTGAAAAGGGAATGGCTGTATCTATTTGAAGTGCTTGTAAGCATGAAATCAGTAACTACACGCAAAGCCTCTGGGCCACCCCCTTACTGGCCCGTGTTCCGTCAGGAATAGCTGTCCTTACCACTGCTGCCAATGCCACCTCATCCTTCAGTCCCATGCCTTGGTACAGCATGGGGTCACAAGTCAGTAGGAAATAGGAACCAAGAGGTAAAGCCTCCTAGTCACCCCTCGGCTCTCCGTGACTCTCATACTGTCATATCCGGTCCCCTGCCCCCAGCCTCTTCCAGTCTCCTCCTCCTTGGTTAGAATCTATTCTTATTTATTTATTCATTTGTTTATTTATTTATTTATTGAGCAGTACTGAGGTATTGAATCCAAGGCCTCATGTATGCTAGGCAAGTACTCCACCACTGAGCTGCACCCGCAGTCCCTATTTATTCTTTGAGACAGGATCTCACTAAGTTGCACAGGCTGCCTCTGGCCCCGATCTCATGATGCTCCTGCCTCAGCCTCCAGACTTGCTGGGATTACAGGTTTGTGCCACCAGCCCTGGCGCGTTCTATCCTTTCCAGTAGGCTCCACCCATGCTAATCCCTTTCCAGTCTCATTCTTCTCACAGGAATCCTAGCCTGTGGGACCTGATCTGGGTATACGTTTTTTCTGTTGAGAATTTAAGTAAGTACATAGTACAAGGCTTCTGTTGGTGAGAATTAGGCAGAGGATGATGAAGGAGAGCTGATGAAGAAGAAAAGAGCAGGTACCAGCTCTCAAGGGGTAGAGGAGGCCAAGGGACATTCATGAGAGAGACCTGGGGTGTCCCCGTGGGATTTGTTTGGAGGGGCACAGACAGGTCATATAGGAAAGGGCTCAGTGGTGTATGTCGCCATACAAAGTTCTCCGAGTTGGGTCTAGTGCTCTGAAACTTGAGGTGGGGTGGGGGAGGGGTGTCCATTGCTGAGGTTATAGTTTCCAAAGCTTTATTCATCTCAAATGCCCGCTAATCTGCGCCAACCAAGGAGTGGGCTTGGAAATACAGAACTACTTCAAAGCCTGAAATCGAAAGGGCATTTTCGTGTAGTAGGTGAATGAAGGAGAGGAAAAACAAACCTTGTGTCTATACTTATTATGAGAAATGATTTGCCAATGTGCTCTTAGTTATGATCTCCAAACGTACAAAGGAGCTACCATGCTTGGCAATGATCCCACTTGGAAATGAATCTGAAGTGTAACCAGCCATTTATTCCAGGGTTTGAGGAACAGGCCTCTAATTCTGGAGAGGTGATACAATCCTCCAAGTTTACAGGACAGCACAAAATCTGATTTCATGCAACAACCCGATATTCCTTCCATTTTACTCAGAAGAAAAGGTGGAACTCTAAATATTTCTTTAAATCTCAATAGCAGTGAAAAAAAAAAATCTTCAAACACTAAGAAGGACAGAATGCTGGCCAGAAGTAAATCCGTAAGACTGCTTTTCATTCCACAGGAGACCAGACCAATGGCAGGAAGCGCTAAAGGACCTCCCTAGCTAGAATGAGACAGAGTATGGCTGCAGGAACAGGAGGCCTGTTGGGGGTCAGCTACTACTGGGCAACCACTTGCCCCCAGTCAGCTCTGGGGCTTCCCCTCTGTCTTGAGAACTCTTGCTTTGGAGGATGGCAATAATAGTGGGCTCAACATAAGGGAACGCCCACAATTGTTCATTAAGCAGATGCTAAAGGCCAAGCCCCCCACGTGTCTGTCAGCGTGACATGCTGTGGGGGCTTGCATGTTGCTGTGATGCTGAAAGCTATGCCACCGGTATTTCAGATACCAGCAGGGACATCCACAGTGGACAGGGTGTAGCTGAGCTTCCAAGTTAAGACAGACTAGGAAGAATGACCCAGCAGCCCACTCCAGAAATAATCAGCCATTGAAAAACCTATGAACAGCAAAGAAGCACTGTCAAATATAGTGCTAGAGAATGAGCCCTACCCCCGACAGGCTGAAAGGCATTTAAAAAATGACTGGGGAAAAGTTGCCTCCTCAAAATAGAGTTGACCTCAATGATGGAAAAGAGTAGAGCCCCTGGGACCTCCTTTTGTGGATGTGGCAAGACTCAAAATGAGAAGAAACACAGTGCCTGCAACAACGGGCTCAAACATAAAAACGTGTGCATGGCAAGCCATTAGATAGTGTTTCATTCTGTTGTACGTAGGGCCACTATGAGTCAGACCTGACTCAACAACACCTAACAACAACAAAAAGGCCAAGCACTGTGTAACACTTTATCCGTGATTATTATGTATTCATTGCAATTCTATATGGTAGTTCTAATTATCTCTCATTTCATGGGTGAAGAACTAGCTAATAAGTACAGCTCACAATCAAAAGATGATCCATCCAACTCTACAAGTAAGGACCCATATGACCTTCTTTCCCTGTTTAAGTGGGGGAGGAGAGATGGGATTTCAGCTCCCTCTGAGTCAAGAGTCAGGTTCAATAATGGCTTATTCCAAGTTGGAATTCTGACAATATCCGCTCACGGTAGACAGTGGTGTTTGTTCTGTGGAACTCAGAACACAAGACAGAGCTAGGCCTCAGCCACATTATGAGTCCAGTGGGCTTGCTTTTATGAGCCCAAGAACATAATCACCACTTATAAGACTTTTTATGGAGCTGTCTTCTAAATATGCACTTTTAGAATATAGCCATTTAAATATTACGGTGCCTATTATGTACTTGGGATGTGGCAGTGAACGAACTGGATTAAAAAAAAAAAATCTGGCCCTAACAGGATTTAATTTGACTATGGATTGGGTGGCTCTGTAGCATCCGATCCCCTCAGATCTCAGAAGATAAGCAGGGTTGGGCCTGGTTAGTACTTGGGCGAGAGACCGCCTGGGAACACCAGGTACTGTAGGCTTGGGAGAAGGACCTGGAAACCCACTCCCAAAAATGAATCCGCCATTGAAAATCCTATGAACAGCAGAGAAGCACTGACAATAGTGCTTCTCCTGTTGTACATAGGGTCGCTACAAGAGGGATACCGACTCCACAGCACCTAACAACAACATGGATTGGGTAAGAGTGGATGTTAGGTAGCTGTGTTATTTTCATTAGGTGTGTTATGTGGTGGTTATAAAGGTTTTCTTAATCAGCTAGAAATACATATTGAAGTATCTGTGGGCAAAATAGCATATCTGGAGTTTGCTTTTGAAGGGAGGGGTGCTGGGAATGGAACTAGGGCCCTGCACTTGGTGAGCGTGACTCTCACGCTGAGCTATACCCCGGGCTAGGGTTTACTTTTAATACTCCAAAGTAGGGGAGGGGAAACAGATGAAATAAGATTGGCAACATGTGTTTATTATTGCTGAAGTCTCAAAGACAGGAATGCAAGGGTTCGTTTTACAATTTTCTCTACTTATGTCTGTTTGGAAATTCCTTAATTAGAAGATGAATTCCTCCCTCCAAGGAGCTTAGAAAGATAATAAACCAATATTATTTTATGATGTGCCAATCAGGCCACAGAGTGGAGGTGAGCAGGGTGTAGATAAAGCTAATCTTTTTACATGCATGTGATATTTATTTTATATATAAGTTAATGTAAGGCATGGATATGTTGATAACCTACAGTAGGATAAGGAATTAACACACTATTAACTGAATATGTTGTTGTTGTTAGGTGCCGTCGAGTCGGTATCCAACTCATAGCGACCCTCATAGGGTTTTCAATGGCTGAGTGCTTCGGGATTGCCTGGGGAGTGGATTGCCAGGCCCTTCTCCCATTTTTGCAGTGCTGGGAATTGAACTCGGGACCTCAGGGACTGCAGCGCAGCGCTCTACCCACTGAGCTAAATCCCAGCACTATTAACTGAATATAATGGTAACTAAAGGACACCTGGTTTTCTGGGAAAGAAGAGGATAACCTGAGTTTTATGAAAGATGCTTTACAGAAATTTTGATAAAAACAATGGCCAACATTTATATGTTAGGGCTAGGGTTTGCAAGTATGTGAATGAATGATGAGACCACCTGGGACACCAGGTGCTGTAGGCTTGGGAGAAGGACCTGGCAACCCCCTCCCAAAAATCAATCTGCCATTGAAAACCCTATGAACAGCAGAGAAGCACTGACAATAGTGTTTCCCCTGTTCTACAGAGGGTCGCTATGAGTCGGATACCGACTTGACGGCACCTAACAACCACAACAACAACAAGGCTCAGGACAGAGCTAATATTCTGGCCACAAGTGCACAAGAGCCACTAAAATGGTTTGGAATATTAAGACTCCTTACCACTACGATGTCTCTGAGAGCTGTTTCTATTCCAGAATAAACACAGTCCCTGTTGAGTCTGCAAATTTACAATAAACCAGTGAAAAGCAGGCAATGAACACATTTATTATAGACCCATAAAACTTTTAAACCAAGAGAGCTACTGGGCTCCCATGACAGAAGATTATTTGACTAAAAACACTTTCTGAAGAGCTCTTTATGAAGTGTTAACTCAGAGTTCCCTGGGATTTCTCTAGTGGGTTTTTTCCCCCACCTCCTCTTTCTTCTTCTCCTTTCCCTTTTTTCTTTCTCTTATTTAAATATTTAGCTACCTACTCAGAATTTCTGTTCCTCAACTAATCTGTAAAAACAGATTTTTAAAAAATTTTATTTATTATTATTGTTGTTGTTGTTGTTGTTGTTATTTTGCTTAGATTTCTTAAAGTTAATTTCAGCTTTAAGAAGAAAAGGTATTTTGGGCACACTAGCTCTCAAGGAGCCCGTAGTCTAGCGAAGGGAAACAGACAGCCAAATGGGCATCAAAAATATCACATTGTGCCGGGTCACGGTGGCGCACGCCTGTAATCCCAGCAGTTCAGGAGGCAGAGGCAAGAGGACCGCAAGTTCGAGACCAGAGGCAGTCTGTGTAACTTAGCAAGACCCTGTCTCAAAAAGTTAAAAAAAAAAAAAGGGCTGGGGACGCAGCTCAGTGGTCCAGCACTTGCAAAGCATGCAGCCGTGAGGCCCTGGATTCAAGCCCCAGTACCGCAAAATAAATAAATAAATAAATAAATAAATAAATAAATAAATAAATAAATATCACATTGTGAGTGCTGGGCTGGAGTATGGTGAGGGGGCCAAGGAGCTGCGAGGAAGGGGGCTTGGCCCTGTGGGTGGGTGGGGAGGTGAACTTACTCAGCATGGCTTCATAGCATCACACAGGCCACTTTGGTACTCTGCTTAGGGGCGCCGAAGGAGGGTCATGGAGGTAAAACATGGAGACAGGGTACCAGGTAGGGCAAAGCCAACCATAACAGCCTCCCTTCCCGCTCACAGACCCCACGAGTTCCTTCTCCTTGAGCTGCATTGTCTTGACTGATGTTCCGTTCTGAATCAGCCCACCGTTCACCACCTCCTCTACTACAACCCTCCCTCTCTGTACCCCGGCAATTCTATTTCCAGAACTTTCTGATATAGCTCTGCACAGTAGCCAGAGCACTAATTGGGTGTTAATTAGATTACGTTACTCCCCTGCTTTACACCCTTCAGTGGCTTGGCATCATGCTTTCAGCCATGGCAAAGATCTCTGACATAATAAAGACCTAAACAACCCAGCCCCACTCCCCCCAACTCTATCTCCCTCTTACTGCGTCTCCCCTGTGCACACACATTGGCTGCCCTTCTTTTTTCTAGAATTCATGGAGCTTATTTTTGTCTAGGGTCTTAGTTTCTGTTTCCTCTGCTTAGAAAGTTCATCTCTCACATCCCTTCAGGATCACGCTTTATGACGTAATCCTTGGCTCAGAGGTTACCCTTTGCTGTAGTTTGGATCTGGAATGTTCCTGCTACCGTTTGGATAAGTGTCCCCCAAAGACCTATGTGTTAAAGGCTTGGTCCCCAGCCTGCGGTGCTACTGAGAGATGGCAGAACCTGTACAAGGTGGAGACTCACGGGAGGAAGTTAGGTCACTGGGGAGAGTGACCTTGAGGGAGATATTGGGGCCCCATCCCCTTCCTTTCTCTCTTTGCTTCCCAGTCATCATAAGGTGAGCAGCTTCTGCCACACACTTCCACCATGACATGCTTCCTTGCCAAGGGCCCAAAAACAACAGATCAACCAGCTGTGGACTGACACCTGCAAAACTGTGAGCCAAAATAAACCTTTCCTCCTTATAAGCTGTTTATCCTCCGGTGTGTTGTCACAGTGACAGAAAGCTGACTAACACAGTACGCCAAAGACCTGTGTGTTAAAGGTATGGTCCTCAGCTTGATGCTATTGGGAAGCAGTGGAAACTTTATGAGGTGGAGCCAATGGGAGGTCTTTAGGTCATTGTGGGCGTGCCCTCAGAAGGAACTCTGAGACCGAGGACTTTCCTCCCTTTCTTTGCTTCCTGGCTCATGATAGAAAACATGGGTTTGCTCTACCACATGCTACTGCCACAATGTGCCACCTGGCCACAGGCCCAAAAGCACACAGGCAACTGATGCTGGACTAGAACCTCTGAAACTAGGAGCAAAATATATTTTTTATAAGTTGATACCTCAGATAGCTGTTATACTGACAAAAAACTGACTAACACACCTCCTCAGGTAGGCCCTTCTGACCACCCAGGTAAATACAGTGTTCCCCAACTCCATCTCCTTCATTGCTTAATTTTCTTTAAGGCACTTGTTATGTAGAGTTTCTCTCTTCAGTCCAGGTTTGATCTGTTTTGTTCACTACTATATTCCAAGAACTAGCAAAGTATATTTGTTGAATAGACTAAGTCTAATGTGAATTCCCAAATGTAATGAATACTGGGTCAGATAGCATGAAAGATTATGATTAAATGGTATCCTTTAGAGTTGAATGCAAACAGGCTGGGATTTAGCTCAGTTGGTAGAGCACTACTCTGCAGTCTCTGAGGTCCTGAGTTCAATTCTCAGCACTGCAAAAATGGGAGAAGGACATGGCAATCCACTCCCAAGGCAATCCCAAAAAAATCAGCCATTGAAAACCCTATAAGGGGCGCTATGAGTCAGACACAACTTGACGGCACCTAACAACAACAACAACTACTACAGCAAACAAACAAAACACATGCTCCCCTTCCTCTTCTCTTAACTTTGATTGTTGCCTCAGGAAATGTTAAGACCCTTCTCATAGTACCTAGATAGCTTTGCCCAGTTACTTTTATATTGGGTCATTGTTCCAGCTATCTTGTAACAGAGCATAAAACTTAAGTGTGATACTCAGTAAATATAAATAAGATAGCCACTACTTATCAAGGGCTTATTCTATACTTGGTGAATCCACATGTTATGTAATTAAAATTTATAATATCTTTATTATATAGTTTTATCCCTATTTTAAAAGGTATTTTCAATTAATTTCCAAGCAACATAATTAAGCTGTCTAGTTCTATATTGTTCTCATATTTCAACCGAGTGTTCAGACATGAGAAAAACAAATTTATCTTTTCCATGCACACCAAATTCTCCACAATGAATGTCCCAGAAATAGCATTTGAACTATGACCACAATAAATAAGCAAAGAAAGGAAGACAGCATTAGATTTGATTGTTATATATATATTATGCATATTGAAATGAGAATTTTCTCATGAAAGAATAGTTTCTACTTCTTCCGAGTGTGTTTTCTACATACATTAGTAATCCAAAACTAAGGAGACCTTGGAATAGTTATAGCTAGCTGTTATTTCCTTAGCTAGCACAGAATTGTACTCTTGTCTGTCTTACTATAAGACATTAGGAACAAGTATCTATTAATTTCCTATTTAGATATTTCTTAAACTATAGCGTTGGATTGCATAGCATATCCTGACACATGACAGATCATAAAGCAAAGCAAGTCTCCTTTTGCTCCCCAGGGGCATTCTGGATTTTTGAAAGTCTTTGCTAATTATGGAACTCGTCCCAACTCAATTTTTAGAACTGCACAACATTTACTTCCATTTCAGGTAAGTCCTAAGAGGAAACAAACAAAAAATAAGAGTGCTTCATAATAAGACACTTAGAGGAAGCCACCTGGACTCTAAGCTGACAAAGGTAATTCTTCATGTTGTTGTTGTTGTTGTTAGGTGCCGTCAAGTCGGTATCCAACTCATAGCGACCCTCATAGGGTTTTCAATGGCTGACTGTTCCGGGATTGCCTTGGGAGTGGATTGCCAGGTCCTTCTCCCATTTTTGCGGTGCTGGGAATTGAACTCGGGACCTCAGAGACTGCAAGGCAGTGCTCTACCAACTGAGCTAAAAACCTGTGGACCCCAGAATCATTATGTTCTTATTATTTTCTTTGCTATTTTAGTGTCAAGATCAGATAGCATGAAAGATTATGATTAAATGGCATCCATTAGAGTTGAATGCAAACAGTTGCTAAAGGAGAAGGGGGAAATAGTGTTTATCTTATATAGAAAGTGAAGAAAAGTGGACCAAAGCCAAGACCACCAAGATTTTCCTCCATAACTATGTTCCAAAAGCTTCCAAATATTTCCCCGAGCACCATCTTGGGTGGAGCCAATACTAATCAGTCCCTCGGTGCATCCATTTTCCATCTGTTTCTGGACCATCTTATTACCCTTACAACCCCACCCTCGTTGTTCCTTATCAAGCAACTCCCTAAAACCTCCCATATATGATGGGAAAGGCCAACTGTGACACGGAGTTCATTTCTGAAAATGAATTGTTAAGGCCTGCATCTCCTCCAAGATCCTCCCCTCCCACCCACTCAGGAACCCTAGATTCTTAATTCAGACTCCCTCTCACGCTTCATCGCTTAATGTGCTCAGTAGTTGCAAATTTCAGAAAGTGTGAGACACCTGAGTATTTGAACTGTAAGCAATTTCAGAATAGCAACCATATCCTCCTAGGAGGCAGCTAAAATATGTTAGCACAGCATAGGAACTTAAACTAATAACAGGTTACATGGTTCAAGGGAACAAACGCAGGATCGTATATTTATGCCTTAGATTACGGTCTTCCGCTCCCACAGCACATCAGAGAGGCGCAGATGTTAGGGTTCGAGAACTGTCTGTAATCACACAGCCATGGGGAGCTGAGCTCTGATGGCTGCAGCCTCTTCTCTCTTTCTGGTGGCTTCATCTTGTCACCATTTCTCCTCAGCTTCCTGGTCACAGGTGGGAGACAGCTTTAAACCAGCCCAAGAAAGGCTGGACCATGATTACCATGCATCCCTGGAATGCCTGCAAATGACTCCTTTGCAATGACTTGCTTCCAAACACTCCTATCTCACCTCAATTTGGTGTCTGATTGGAAGACCTCCTGAAACACGGGGCCCCTGAATGCCATGGGCAGGCAGGAGGAGAAGCAGGTGGTGGCTGAGAAAGGGAAAAAATCTGCACTTTGCTTCCTCCTTGCCCAGGTGCTGACCAACCCTGCCTGTCACACTGGGTGCAGGAAGGGGACTTTGCTCGGGCATCAGCAGCCAAGTTGGGAGAGTGTCCCAAAGGGACAGATTCCAGAAAGGTAGAAGGAAGGAGAAGCTTGCTGTGTGGGGAGTGTTAGCTTGCTGCAAAGGGCTAGTGACTTGGGTGATGTGTTGAAATGAAAACCAAAACAAGCCGGGCACGGTGGCACATGCCTGTAATCCCAGAAGCAGGAGGATCGCAAGTTCAAGACCAAAGGCAGTCTGTGTAACTTGGCGTGACCCTGTCTCAAAAAGTAAAAACCAAAAAACAAAACAACAACAACAACAACAAAACGGGCTAGGGGCGCAGGTCAGTGGTCCAGCACTTGCAAAGCATGTAGGCACAACGCCCTGGGTTCAACCCCCAATACCAGAAAAAAATAAAAAAAATAAAAAAACAGAACGAGGGCACACCTGATTGCAGCTAGTAGCCATGCACTGTCAAAGCTCCCACTGAGTCCTCCAGAAATGGAGGGGTTAAAAAAAGAATTGTGGAGGAAAAGCAAGGTAGCTGGAAAGGAAAAAGTCATGACTTGAACTCAGAGTTGACAGGTTAGGCAGAGGCAAAGACGTCAGCCTACAAAGGGAGGAGGCAGAGGCAACATTGGAAGGGAAGTCAGCTGGGAGTGTGAAAACCCTGAGGCTTGCCAGAGCAAGGAAGGAGGCAAACGCTGAAATGGAGCCGCCTCTGTTTCGCTGTCAGAAGAGATCTAGTCAGTCACAGGGACATTTCACCCCCTGGAATACAAAGCAGTGAAGGAGTATTTATGTTAAGTTAAATCTAGCAAACAGGAAGTAAGCCTGGAGCTAATGCCCCCGTTGCTCTAGGAAGGCACTTACGTGCATTACGGATTCACACATCTCTGCAGACAGCTGCCAAAAAGAATTATCCAGCAGCAAGAGCTGCTTAACTTCACCCTCTACAAGTTGTGTGTAAGTCAAGTTCACTTGGAAAGCGTTCACTGACACCCTTTGGCCAGACCAAAGTGAATGTTTTAAACTATTTTTAAAGTACATCAGATCATAGATGTCTTACAATACTTTTATTTTGCTATAAATGATGAACTATATTAATATTTTATTCTTTGCCAGGTCCCAGTCAACAATCCAGAGCTAAGAACCAGGGGAAAGAAACTGAGTTACAATGTAAGGCATTGTAGCAGGAGCTTGTATGCAGCCACAGATTAAAGCTCATTTATTCCATGGATATTTGTTGAGCACAAATAAGAATGTACTTCATTGAGGCTAAGTTGCATGCTTTTCACAATTTGTGGTTCCATCTCGCCATCTTGCAGAAGAAAGTGTTGCTGTTATTGGTAGCATTTTTTCTTTCTGAGTGGGTCACTTAAAGTGGCATCTTTTGGGCTGGTAATATAGTTCAGAGGTAGAGCACTTGCCTAGCATCAGAAGGCCTTGGCTTTGCTCCCCAGCACCATAAAAAGTGTATTTCAAAGGTATCTTCGAGCTGGTGAAACAGGAACTCATCAATGTCATTAAGGCCTCAATTCAAATGTTACCTCATCTAAAGGCTCCCTGGACCATCCATCACTGATTCTCCCGTGGCATTGTTCATATCTCCATGGAGATGATTTTTCTTGTGTTGGTCAGGCATGATTTTAGGTATAGGAGGTTCTCAATAAATGGCTCTGGAATAAGTAAAACTTACCATTTATTGAGCAATTAGTACATACTAGACCCCGAACTGTTAGGTGCTGTCAAGTTGGGTCTGACTCCTAGCCACCCTGTGTACAACAGAGCGAAACACTCCTGGACACCATGCCATGCCTGGCAATGTGTCAGTGCTTCTCTGCTATTCATTGGGTTTTCAATGGCTGATTGTTTGGGGAGTGGGCTGCCAGGTCCTTCTGCCAAGCCTACAGAACCCAGTATTTCCAGGCAGTATCCTATCCAAGTACTAACCAGGCCCGACACTATTTAGCTTCCAAGATCTGACAAGATCAGATGCCAAGATGGTACAGCTGTAGACACAAATAGCCATTATTTCATATGTTGTTGTTATTAGGTACTATTAAGTTGGGTTCAACTCATAGCAACCCTCTGTAGGGTTTTCTTTTCTTTTTCTTTCTTTCTTTCTTTTTTTTTTTCGGTACTGAGGGTTAAACCCAGGGCCTCGCGCTTGCATGCTCTGCAAGTGCTGGACCACTGAGCTGCACCCTCCCCCATTTTCTACTTTATTGAGACAGGGTCTCACTAAATTACGCAGACTGCCTCTGGTCTTGAACTTTCGATCTTCCTGCTTCTGCCTCCCAAATTGCTGGGATTATAGGCGTGTGCCACCACACCTGGCCAGGCCCCTAGAGGGTTTTCAATTGGTGATTGTTTTGGGATTGCTTCAGGAGTGGATTGCCATATCCTTCTTCCATTTTCCAGTACTGGGAATTAAACCCATGGCCTCAGAGAGCATAGAGATGATATCATTAATATCACATGCAAGTAAAATTTTGCTAAAGATCATTCAAAAGCGACTTCAGTTGTATATAGACAGGGAACTGCCAGAAAATCAAGCCAGATTCAGAAAAGGCCATGGAACATGGGACATCATTGCAGATGTCAGACAGATATTAGTTGAAAACAGAGAATACTAGAAAGATGTCTATCTATGTTTTATTGACTATGCAAAGGTTTTTGACTGTGTGGATCACAATAAATTATAGATAACATTGAAAAGAATGGGAATACCAGAGCACTTAATTGTACTCACGAGGAATCTGTACATGGGCCAGGAGGCAGTCATTCAAACAGAACAAGGAAACACTGCCTGGTTTAAAGTCAAGAAAGGGGTGTGTCAGGCCTGTATCTTTCACTGTACCTCATCAATCTCTATGCTGAGCAAATAATCCAAGAAGGTGGACTTAATGAAGAAGAACACAGGCATCAGGATTGGAGGAGGACTCATTAAGAACCTGTGTTTTGCAGGTGATAACAACACTCCTTGCTGAAAGTGAAGAGGATTTGAAACATTTACTGATAAAGATCAAAGAACACAGCCATCAGGATAGATTGTGCGTCAACATCAGCAAAATAATAATCCTTACAACTGGGTCAGTAAGCAACTTCATGATAAATGGAGAAAAGATTGAGGTTGTCTAAGATTTTACTTTACTTGGTTCTACAATCAACACCCATGGAAATAGCAGTCAAGAAATCAAATGATGCACTGCCCTGGGAAAAGCAGTTGCCAAAAACCTCTTTAAAGGGCTGAAACGTAAGGACATCACATTCAAGACAAAGGTGTGCCTGACTCATGCCATAGTATTTTCAGTTGCATTATACAATTGTGAAAGCTGGACATTGAATAAGGGAGACAGGAGAGGAATTGATGCTTTTGAATTATGATGCTGGAAAGGAATATTGAGTATACCATGGACTGCCCAAAGAACCAACAGATCTATCCTAGAAGAAGTGCAACCAGAGTGCTCCTTGGAAGCAAGGATGGCTAGACTGTATCTGACATATTTTGGACATGTTGTCAGGAGGGACCAATCCCTAGAGAAGGACATCATGTTTTGAAGAGTGGCAGGTCAATGGAAAAAAGGGAGACCCTCAACTAGATGGATTGGTTACAACTAGGTAGATAGTGGTTACAACAACGGGCTTGAGCATGAAAAAGATCATGTGTGTGGCACAGAATCGGGGAGTGTTTCTTTCTGTTGTACAAAGGGTCACTATGAGTCAGACCTGACTCAGCGGCACCTAACAACAACAGACCCTGAACTAAATGCTTTACAGAAGAAAATCCCATTTCTAGGAATGCAGAGATCATTCTTCTTAACTACTTCAAAGATGGGGGAAATTGCAGCATGTAAGTAGAGAAGTCAGGGCTGTTTTCCCACCCCTGACAGGGAGTATCTATCTGTCAACGCGCAACTGGGAATCATTACATTCCTCTGGACTCCTAACTGCTTCATTTAGAAGCTTCTGTGTGAACAGAGATGGAACTGCCCCAATCTCTGCCCAAGGAGATGAAGAGGGCTCCGAGGCAGAGATGGGTATTTAGACTGTGTGTGGGAGGATCCATCCTCAATGACAGACAGCACAGCCCACATAGGAGTTATGTTGACTAGGGATACGGGAATGCTTGGCAGCTGCCAGAAGAAGAGTGAGTGCCAAGATCTTGGGTGTCAGGCTCAGAGGTTTGGTCCTCAATCCGTATGTAAGCACCAATGATAAGTTCCACTGTGACTTTTATTCCAATCCAACCAAGCTTCTTCCTATCAGCATCTACCTCCAAGCAGAATGTTGAAATTTCACATCGCCTTTCCCACACAGATTGATTATTACGTACAACAGAGACATCTCGCCCCAGTATAAAGAGAAAATACACAACAGCTGGGAAAGGATAAAGGAGATCTTGATTGTATATCAGCTTGTTGTTGTTATTGTTGTTAGGTGCCATCGAGTCAGTATCCGACTCATAGCGACCCTCTGTACAACAGGGCAAACACTACTGTCAGTGCTTCTCTGCTGTTCATAGGGTTTTCAATGGCAGATTAATTTTTGGGAGGGGGTTGCCAGGTCCTTCTCCCAAGCCTACAACTTCTGGTGTTCCCAGGTGGTCTCCCATCCAGGTACCAACCAGGCCTGACCCTGCTTAGCTTCCGAGATCTGACGGGATCGGATGCCACAGGGCTACGGCTGCAGGCGTGTATCAGCTTATACCAAGTCAATTCAAACAGCAAGTACAAATTTTCTTGTTTTAGATCTCCACAAAAATATTGAAGGCTGTTCCAAACACAGAATACAAATTATTTCACCCAGAATAGTTAGCAAACTACAGCTAAAGGCCAAATCCAACATGCAAACTGGTTTTGTATAGCTGATGACAAAGGTTAGGTTTTACATTTTTATTTTTAAAGGGCTGCAAAGTAACAAAACTGCCCCAAATCTAAGAACACATGGCAGAGACCTGCATGGACCAAAAGGCTAAAATACTTAGTCTAGTGTTTTTACAGGGAGCTGGGATTTAGCTCAGTTGGTAGAGCGTTGCTCTGCAGTCTCTGAGGTCCCAGGTTTGATTCCCAGCCCTGCAAAAATGGGAGAAGGATGTGGTGACCCACTTCTGAGGCAATCCAGAAACAATCAACCATTGAAAACCCTATAAGGGTCACTATAAGTTGGACACCACTCGATGGCACTCAACAACAACAATGTTTTACAGGAAAAAGTTTGCCATCCCCTGGTTCAGGACTTCTCTCCCTGGTCCTTTTCCACGTCCATCCAGTCACTGGCCACTTACGTTGGACCCAATGTGACCAGATACAAAGAATAAGATCTACATGCTACTTCAAATATTATAGCTAATTTCCTAGTAGGATGATCTGTGGGTTTAATAATTCCTTGCATGGAGATTCTAAAGCTTTAGTTATCATGACACTCATGCTCATTTTAACTTGATGTTCTCAGACATCTTAAAAAGATATCCTTCCATGTCAAAGGGCTTGCTAGCTTTTGGCCAAACGTGGTAACGGTTTGACTCTCCTAGCGTTGGTGATAAAAGGCTTCCATAGACTGTGCAGCATCCTGGTTATTAAAGGTTACCAAAACAACTTTCTTAATTAAAGACCCAGGGAAAACCATGCCTCTCCTCCCATAGGTTATTACAAGTGGTCACAGCTGGAATTTAAGACAACAACAAAAAATTTAGCCTAACATTAGCACTCTTTGAGTTGTCTTTCCCTTAGGACTATATGGGGAAGGAGAACAATGAGATTTGTGGCTCCATCAGGCTTTAGCTTTCCATCAAATGGTCCTTCTATACGGTCCTCCCTCTGTATCCTTGAGGGGACTAGGCCCAGCACCCCTGAGGACATTGAAATCTGTGGTTAAGTCCCTCATATAAAATGTGTAGTATTTTAGTATTTGCATATGACCTATTTGTGCATATTTTGTTTATTTCTTTGTTTTGGGGTACGGTCTCTCTATGTACTCCAGGGCTGGCCTCAAACTCAAGATGGTTCTCCTGCCTCAGCCCCTCCCAAGTGTTAGGATTACAGGTGTGAGCCATCACATCTGGCCCTTGTATACTTTAAATCAGTGGTGCCCAACCTTTTTGTCACCAGGGACTGGTTTCATGGAAGACAATTTTTCCATGATTGGGGACCCCTGCTTTAAATCATCTCTACCTTACTGACTGGGAGACAGACCCGCAACCCACTCCCAAAAATCAATCCGCCATTGAAAACCCTATGAACAGCAGAGAAGCACTGACAATAGTGTTTCACCTGTTGTACGTAGGGTCGCTATGAGTCGGATACTGACTTGACGGCACCTAACAACAACCACTACCTTACTGATAATACCTAATACAACACAAAATACTACGTAAACACTTGTGATACTGGATTGCTTAGGGAATGACAAGAAAACAAGTCTCAACATGTTCAATATGAATGCAAACTTTTTCCCCCCCCAAATATTTTCAATCCACAGTCGGTTGAATCTGGGCACACAGAACCCACAGATACACAGGGCCCCCTGCATTTACCAAAGAAAGATGTTTAGGTTTGGAAAGTTTTACTCGACTCATATTTTACCAGGAGAAAAATTGTTTGGTAACCTTATGTATACAGATGGAGAAGATACTCAGACTCAAACACAGAAACTATTCTAGATATCCAGTGAGCTCCGAGCCCCTGGCATGACAATCATCCAGGCCTACTTGCTGATCTGCAGCATCTAGGAACCCCATGACCCAGTCACTCTGCCACAAACCTGGGCCTCGTTACTGGACGGTCAGCCATATATTTCCACCTTCCTTGTCGAAGCATCTGTTGCGTTTTGTCAGTATGGGAAAAATAAAGCTGAATATGTAGTCAGCTCGTAATTGCACAGCACTGGCTCTTCAGTCAGTGTGTTCTACTTGGCACAGACTGGCATGGCTCTGAATGGCCGGACGGATTGGGGTCAGCTTTTCATTTCATCACAGAAGATCCATGCAGGCCTGCGATGAAGCATTAGTATCTGTGATGTCTGCTACACGCCAGTATGAGGTTACTTAGAGAGTCCTTGTCTCCAGCGTGTTTCCATTCCCATCCCTCCCTGAAGAAATGATGGTTTTGCTTTAGAAACTGTATTTTTCCTAAATCAATAGACTTAAGTTTCTTAAAGCGTGAACCACTACATTTCACTAAAAATATGTCTCCATGCAACCATCACTTTAAGGAAGTGCAGTTTTGGGGAAAGAGAAATGAACCTGATTTCTATCATAGCTCTGCCAATGGAGTACAGACAACCACCAGCGAAACCCCGCCCTTGATTTATCAATAGTTATCCCTTCCAAAGCACATCATAGGTCGCAAACATGTAATATGGGTGACTTCATTTAATCCTCAGCACAACTCTGGAGGTAAAGGCTATGCTTTCTGAAGTTTACAGAGGAAGAAATAAGGAAAAGTGAGGAAACCCAAAAAGTGATCCTCTATGATCGTTACTTTCCTTAATTATAAAATAATCCATGTCTGAACCTGACTCCAACTTGACTCCCTTAGAGGGGTCAGGGTCTCAGAGCTAGTGAGATGCAGAGGCAAGCTATGCACAGGTGAGCTAATCCCAGAGCGCTTGTTGTTAACCATTTATGCTTTCTAAATCTTTAATATGCAGTGGCTAGGCTTGTTGTTGTTGTTAGGTGCCGTCGAGTCAGTATCCGACTCATAGCGACCCTCATAGGGTTTTCAATGGCTGACTGTTTCGGGATTGCCTTGGGAGTGGATTGCCAGGCCCTTCTCCCATTTTTGCAGTGCTGGGAATTGAACTCCGGGCCTCAGAGACTGCAGCACAGCGCTCTACCCACTGAGCTAAATCCTAGGCTAGATCATCCAAAAGCCATCCTAGCTTTGAGAGTCCAGGGATCTAATCTTCCCTGCAGGAGGATTAAAAGATGACAATTGTTTGAAAAACCAACTCCCAGGAATGAAAGGGGGAGAAACCCACAAAAAGTGGATTTTAGCATTAAGAATATAGATTGGGAATTGGTTTTAGTTTACTAAGGCCTTAAGAGATTTGGGGCTACTCAACATCTCCCATGTTTGCATGTCAGACTACAAACCGCTAAAGCTAAATTAAATCGCTGAAAAGAATCATGACCTCAAAGCAGGAGAACAAAGAGTACTGGTTCTTCTCGCTTTTGAAAAATTATGCTGCCATTTTCTATTGGTTAAAAAAGTGATCATTCAACGTTTTGAACCACAGCTGAAATCTCCCGTGGAAATGCTTAAGCCTAGATTTGGTAACAATCATCTAGATTAAAGGCACTGAAAAAAAAGTGGTGCCTGTCTGGGAGATGGAGATGGGCAGGAAAATTCTATCAAGGAAATGCAGAATTAGGGCACAGAGCTGACTGCCAGGCAGCTGTTCTGTTCTCACTTTGCATTGTCCTTTTGCTGAGAGCTTTGGGGAGGTGCCACAGGAGGGAAAGGGAAGGAAGGTCACGCAGGGACTGCTGTTGATGACCCATTAGAGGAGGAAGCCAGGGAGGTGGGAGAACTCTGGGAGAGAAAATGTCTTCATATGGCTTAGTGGCTGGACATAGGGCCACAAGGATGACAAAAAGCCAACGCAGGAATCAGGAAGCTAATCTCAAAGAAGACAGTAAGGCGAATCACCTCTGTATGAGAGTCTTAAATATTGTAGAACAAATAAATACCACTGGGCGGGGGGTGAAGAATGCACGAAGCTTTAGAAACCCTCCGGTTCGTATGTGACTCTTCATAAGCGAGGAATCCAAGTCCACCTGGGTAGCTTGCTCAAGTCCCATGGGGCAGAGCGAAGTTAGAGTGGAGGCTTTTTTTATCCCTTTACATGTTCAGCTTGGAAATGTTTTTATAGCACTCTAATAAAAATCCCAAATCTATACGTCCTTTAAACGTATGCCAGCTACAGAAACAAAGAGCCAAAACACGCTGACTTAAACACTTCATACTTATTTTGACAGCGACGTGCAATTTATCAGAGCCCGGAATCACCTTACAAGACAAACGTGACCCATAGTTAATATTCTGGCCTCCTCCCCGTGTACCTACAAAGCAGAAGATAGTTTTGTACCCAATCTGTCCCCCAACCCCCAAACCAACTCCCGCTCCGAGATGGACCTTGTCTTCTCAGAGTGAAGCCATTTCCAACACAGGTCCCACTTTTAACACTTCCTTCCTCAGGTCCCACACTCCAGGACTTCAAAAATCCATGCGGCAGCCTCGGCCACCTGAGGGTGCTACGACCGGAGAGCTACTGACCAGGGCTTAATGAAATACCAGCGCTACACACAGGACTCCACCAGCAGGCTAAAACAGCGTATCTGCCTCCTTGCTACCCACCAGCCGGTGAAACTGATCAGCTCAACCACCTTTTCTTCGCCACAGAGTCCTGAAGCTTCTGGCTGGAGAGGGAGACAGAGCGGCGGACACAAAGAGGGGCGGGCTCGGGCATCGCCCGCAGGGCCCGCTGTCCCCCGCGGCCAGGGCAGCGGGCAAAGTCGCAGCCCACCAGGTGTTCACGGTTTACCCCCGAGCCGGACAGGCCGCGGGCTCTCGATGCCCCCTCCGCAATCCCTAAAAAGGTGTCCACGCGAGTTTTTGCAGAGGCAGCTCCTGCTGGCCGCCCCCTCCCCCCGCGGGTCCCTCGTCCCGGTTGTTCAGGTTGATCGGCCGCGGGGTCCCGTTCTGCCGCTGTGCCTTTGAGTTGGATGCGCGCGGGCAGAAACTCCTCGGAGAAGCCGAGCCGCCACCGCCGCGGCTGCGGTGAGGGGCGGGGGCGCGCGAGGCCGCGCAGGTCCAGGCTGCGCACGGGCAGCAGAGCCGGGCGGGTGGTTCCTGGGGCGCCGGGCAGCACCCCGGCCCGGCCCGACCCCGACCTCTGGTGGCGCGCCACTCCCCAGCGCACTCCGCCTCCGCCCCGCGAGAAGCGCGCGGGGCACCGCGGAGCCGAGCGCTGCGCTGCGCTGCGCTCCCCGCCCGCCCCACCTGTGGATCTGGGGCGCGGCGCCGATCTGGGGCGCGGCGCCGATCTGGGGCGCGGGTCCCCGGTCCGCTCGCTGGAGACGTCCTAGCTGCACTTACCCGCAGGCGGCGGCTCCCGGGCGCTGGCGATGCGGCCGCAGATCGGGCCGGGAGGAGTCGGTGCGCCGCGCTGCGCTGCGCTGAGCTGCGCCGCGCCGGCTCGCGCAGCCCGAGCGCCCCGCAGCCCGCTCGGCTCCACTTCCTCTTCCTCGGCCGCGCTCCCGGCTCGGCCCGCCCCGCCCCGCGCCCAGACGCCGGCTGCTCCGGCCCTGCTACCCAAGCCTGTCGTCGGCCCGCCTCCCCCGAGCCCTGCGGGCCGACAAGGTGGGGGACAGGAGGGGGGCCGAGCGAGAGAGAGAGAGAGGAGAGAGATTAAGCTCTTGGCCTTGTCGCTGGAGCTTTGCCAAAGACAGCAGTCAAATTACAGCCTCTGGGGGGAAAAGGGTTTAAAAAAAAATCCCTGCTACTGTTTTCGCAGACGCATCACTTTTCTTCATTTTCTGGGATCTTCAGGTTTAGCTTTCTCTTGGATGCGATCATTTCCTACGTGAGTGAGTTCTTCAAAATAATGCCAGAAATAACTGCTGTCCGGTCCCAGGCTGGTTTTACACAGAAGGGGCGGAGGAGCTCATAGTTTTTCAGCCATCATCACCCTAATCACCTCGGTGAAGGTGCCAATGTACCAAACGACCTTTGCTTACAGAAAGTAAAAGCGAAAAAGTCAAAGGAACAGCCTTTGTGCGGGCCGGATAGATGTTTAAAGGCATCGGCGCTGTAGTAAAATTATGACTTCGATCAAAGGTGCCTACGCGGTGAAGTCATTGCTTAACACTTACCTCCCATAAAGCAGGCGCGTAGGGTTTGCTTAAGGACGCCATTAGATTTAGTTACGGATATCAATGCGCTGTGGCTTCGTTTATAAACCTTCTGTTTGCCCATTGCTATTTGTGTGGCTTTGAAGGAATTATTTAACTCTCTGTGCCTCAGTTCTTTCATCTGTAAAATGGGGATGATGGTGGTAGTGCCTACCCCATACATTTGCTGTGTATGATTTAAAATAAGATACTGTGCTTGAAAGGTACCGTAGGAAGCTGCTCCAAATCTAATGAAACCTGGATAAATGTTACCTATTATTGCTGAACTCTCCCTTTTACTTGTGTTTATGGGTGTACATGGTCATGAACATAACGGCAAGGATGTGAAATGAAGTAAGATTTGTTCAGTAAGGCCACACCGGGTCACGGCTCTCTCCTCTACAGGTGGAATTTATATTCTGTTTTATAATTCATTTGATTCTCCCAAACTGACATGTATTACATGAAACGATGGGACTGGGTTATGCTGGGAATTCATTTGCCATGGTCGCTTTGCTTTGGGACTGAACCAGATGTTTGTCATCTTGAAATATCATTGAGGTTGGCCTTGCAATAATCTTGTGAGGCTGATTAGACAGGTGCTGGTTTCCTTTTCACAGACAGGAAGCTAAGGTTCAAGGGGCTTCATCAAGACCCTTCCTGGTCTCCAAAGGTCATAGAAAACCTCTCAAGCCACTGCATCTCTCTGTATTGCTATTTGTGATAGAAGTGGGCAGAAGCACTTCATTCAAGTATGGCAGATTTTATGAATGGCATAGTAGTTCCTGGGCTGGGATTTAGCTCAGTTGGTAGAGCACTGCTCTGCAGTCTCTGAGGTCCTCAGTTCGATTCCCAGCACCGCAAAAATGGGAGAAGGACCTGGCAAGCCACTCCCAAGGCAATCCCGGAACAGTCAGCCATTGAAAACCCTATGAGGGTCGCTATGAGTGGGACAGGATTCAAAGGCACCTAACAACAACAATAGTAGTTCCTATTATCTGCAGTTATGCTTTTTGAGATTTCTGCCACCAGAGATGAACACCTGTCCAGAAATATTATGTGGAAGCTGGGCATCATGCATCCCTCTAATTCTAGTGACTCCAGAGGCTGTGGCAGTTGGATCACAGGTTTGATGCCAGAAGCAGCCTGTGCAACTTAGTGAGACCCTGTCTCAAAATAAAAACTAAAAAAAAAAAAAAAAGGAGTTGGGGGTGCAACTCCATAGTAGAACACTTGCCTAGCATGCTTAAGGCCCTAGGTTCAACCCTCTAGTACAAAGAAGAAAAAAAAAGTGGAAAATCCAGAAATAACCAATTGCTAAGTTTAAAGTTGCGCACCATTCTGAGTAGTGTGATGAAATCCCTCACCATCCTGCTCAGCCCCTCTTGTGATGTGCATCATCCTGTGTGTCCACACTGTGTATGTTACCC
The DNA here is from genome assembly GCA_007922755.1 of Pedetes capensis. Classification (NCBI taxonomy): domain Eukaryota; kingdom Metazoa; phylum Chordata; class Mammalia; order Rodentia; family Pedetidae; genus Pedetes; species Pedetes capensis. The sequence goes on along the minus strand of VMDO01006255.1, from coordinate 55,053 downwards.
ACCTGTTAGGCATTCGTAGCTATCTCATGTATCAGATCAACTGTTGCAGTTTCTCAGTTTTTGTATTCAAGTAACTGTTAATGATGGGTTCAAACCACAATAGTAATGATCCTGGCAATTTTATTATGGCAGATTATTGTAATCTATTTTATTAGTAGTTATTATTGCTATTCTTCTACTATGCTTAATTTATGAATGCTACTTTATCATATGCAAAAATGGGAGAAGGGCCTGGCAATCCACTCCAAGGCAATCCCGAAGCACTCAGCCATTGAAAACCCTGTGAGGGTCTCTGTGAGTCGGATACCGACTCGACGGCACCTAACAACAACAACTTTATCATAAGTATGTATAGGAAAAATTACAATATCTATCTCTCTGTCTCCCTGGCTTGGTACTATCCAGGTTCAGACATCCTCTGGGGGTTTTGAAACATATCGTTTAAGAAGAGAGGGAGGAGGGTGCCATATGTATGGTTTCTGTTGATCCTGTGAGTAGATGGCTGCCCTTATTTATCCCTCAAAGGACATAGGATTCAGAGAAGCCACCTGGCAAGTGTGTCTGTGGTCGAGGGTCAGGTGTTAAGGGCACTTAGAGAGGAAGGGAGGAGAACTGGGGTTTCCCGCCCTCTTTGATACTATCCTCGCTGTGTGTGTGGCCATCGTGACTTTGCGTGAAGCTGCTCCTGGCCAGTGTGGTCCAGTGTAAAGGCTGGACTCTCTGCAGGCTCCAGCGCAAGCAGCTCCCCTGCAGGTGACAGTTCCGAGCTGTGCAGCTGGGCCTGTGGAGTGGTCATAACGTTTCCTGCCCGGCCTTTTCTTCACAGCACCTGGATTTAGTAAAGAGGTGGGAAGTGGGAAGCAGAAGCAGGAACAAGAAAGTCTGTTGTGGATACTGCGGGCCAAGCATGTCCGAGGGACCGAACTCACATTCGATGCCTAGGTAAATGACCTTGCCCTTTGGATCCCAAGAGTACGGCTGTTATGGTTTGAATCCCAAATGTCCCCCAAAGGTCACATGTTTAAACATTTGGTCCCCAGCTTAGCTTCGGGTGCTTTCCTGTGAGGGTGTGAGACTTTGGGAGGCAGGGCTTAGCTTTGCAGAAGTGGGTCACTGGGGGTGGGACATTGCAGATTTTACATGGATCCCCTTTTCCAGTAGCTCTCTCTGCTCCTGGTTGCTAAGACGCGAGCTTCTGTGCCATGGGCCCTGCCACCTGCGCTATGGCGGGCTGCTCCACCATGCCTCCCACCCTGTGGACTGAGATCCCCTGTGAGCCCCAATAAATCATTCCCCCAAGTCTGCCTATCTTGATTTTGACCGATACGGTAAATTAAGACGTATGTAAATTAAGACGTATGTAAATTAAGATGTATGTAAGTGTCTCTGCCACAGCGACGCACAAGCCGACTAACACTCCTTGGAGTCCTCTGGCCCGGCCCCCTGTCTAGTTCATCCACGAGTGACCAGCACTTGTCTCTGTTCCTAAAACACACAGTACACTTACAATGATTGATGGGGCGGGGGAAGAACAAGGTAGAGTTGTAAAAATGCTGTGACTTTTTAGTAAAATGGTGCCCTCCCCCTTCCAGGAAAAGAATCAACGGAGTGGCCTTCCAAGGGCACGTACAGAATCAGGAAGATTCTCCTAGTGAGACATTTTCCTAACACTCTTGTATTAGCCTAGGTCAAGAATGAGAAACTGAGCTGGGGACTGTGGCACACTCCTAAACCCAGCCACTCAGGAGGCTGAGGAAGGAAGATCACAAGTGGGAGACCTTCACAACAAAGTGAGACCAGGCCTCAAATAAAAAAAATTTAAAAAGGGACTGGGGGTGCAGCTCAGTGTGGAGTGCTTGGCTAGCATGTGTAAGACCCTGGGTTCAGTCCTAAGCACAACAAACAAATAAACAACAACAACAAACAAAAAGAAACATCACTTAAAGTGTTTATTAAAGAGGGACTTCACGTGCAGAAAATTCGATCTAAAACTGAGGGAAGAACCAAGAATCCAAAAGGAAGCAATCAGGCAGCCCAGAAATTAACAATACCACCCCTAGACTGGAGGAGCAGGGGTATTAGAGCTGGAATCTGTCAGTGATGGGTGGAGAAATAGCTGCTGGCAGAGAGAAAGAAAAATATCCTGGTTTCTCCCTCCCTTTACCCTCCAAGCCAGTGCTCTCCATTGATTGAACCGTGCTGGCAGAAGATCTTGGAACAGCCTGCAGCAACCACCCCACTTCTGTGAGCCTATGATGTTGTTGTTAGGTGCCATCGAGTTGGTATCCAACTCATAGCCACCCTCATAGGGTTTTCAATGGCTGACTGTTTTCAGGATTGCCTTGGGAGTGAATTGCCAGGTCCTCCTCCCATGATACTGAATAGGAAAAGGACAAGAAAGGTCTGAGTTTGATGGGCCCAGGCCTGTTCTCAAATCTTACCTTTCTCCCTCTCCAGAAAGATTGGGTATCTCAATTGGGTGTCTATAGAAAAAATGTTTTTGATTTTCGAGATTATCAAATGTCTCTTACAGCAGCTTTATTTATTCCTCAAACAGAGCCAGGAAGGTAGACACTATGATCCCCAAGGTCACAGAGATTTGGGGAGGTTCAGTGGCTTACTCATGGCCACACAAGCATCCAGGGCAGAGCAGTATGTACACAGAACTCTGCATGCCAGCTCTCAAGCCTGCGGCCAGCTCAGCTGTTCCTAATGAAAGGCAGCAGCTCACTTCAGCAGCACCAAGCCATGAACACATGGGAGTTAATGTTTACAAGGCTCACAGAGGTTAATGGCTCTATCCTGCCCTGCTTGAATTTTATGACTTATGGCGGTAACTTTTACGGTGTTGATTGTGACTGTACTGAATTTATGATTATACGAGATCAGAAAAATCATGTCTGCTGGATCACAGGAGGCCCTCAGGGGAGACTAAGGTAGAGCTTATACAATTTTTAATGGAAAAGGTATTCTAATTTCAAATTTAGATTTGTGAGGCTTTAAAAAACAACTCTAAGCTGGACAGGGTAGTGCACACCTGTAATCCTAGTACTCATGAGGCTGAGGCAGGAGGATTGTGAATTCCAGGCCCAACCCGGGCTATATAAGAAAACCCTATCTGAAATTAATTAGTTAACTCTAGACTATCCTAAGTCTGCAGCCATAGCCCTGTGGCATCTGATCTCATCGGATCTCGGAAGCTAAGCAGGGTCAGGCCTGTTTAGTACTTGGATGGGAGACCGCCAGGGAACACTAGATACTGTAGGCTTGGGAGAAGGACCTGGCAACCCCCTCCCAAAAATCAATCTGCCATCAAAAACCCTACGAACAGCAGAGAAGCACTGACAATAGTGTTTCCCCTGTTGTATGTAGGATCGCTATGAGTCAGATACCGACTCGACAGCACCTAACAACAACAACAACAGACTATCCTAGCTATGTTAGAGATTAGGGTAAGAGAGGGGATTCAGGATTGAGTCTCATGAAAGGAAGACAGGCCACCAAGGATGTAATCAAGTGCATGTGGGACACTGTATGCCTTCAAATTCTCTGCATCACAATACACCATGGACTGCCAAAAGAACCAACAGATCCATCGTAGAAGAAGTGTAATCAGAGTGCTCCCGAGAAACAAGGATGGCTAGACTGCATCTCACTTATTTTGGACATGTTGTCAGGAAGGACCAATCCCTGGAGAAGGACATCATGTTTTGGAGAGTGGCGGGTCAACAAAAAATAGGAAGACCCTCTACTATATGGATTGATACAGTGGCCACAACAATAGGCATAAACATAAAAAAGATTGTGTGCCCGCAACAAAGTTGGTGTTTCATTCTGTTATGCATAGGATTATTATGAGTAAGACTTGACTTGACAGCACCTAACAACAATAATAGCATCTCTAGTTACCTAGAGAGTGAAGGCTTGGTCTCCAGGGGCAAGGGAAAATTCTTCATCTTTTAAGGATAATAAGATGAAGGATTATCGTACACATTACCAGACTGGCAAATGAGCCCATTGGCTCTTCTTAAAGAGTACAAAGAGGCCAAAGAGGCTAGGGCACAGGGCAAGGTCACCAGATGTCAGCAAGGGCAAGAAAAGGGGAAGAAGCACCAAGAGATGCAAAAACAATGAAATGTGCCTGGATCACAGACGCAATGTAAGAATGTTGTTGTTGTTGTTAGGTGCCGTCGAGTCGGTATCCGACTCATAGCGACCCTCTGTACAACAGGGGAAACACTATTGTCAGTGCTTCTCTGCTGTTCATAGGGTTTTCAATGGCAGATTGATTTTTGGGAGGGGGTTGCCAGGTCCTTCTCCCATGCCTACAGCTTCTGGTGTTCCCAGGTGGTCTCCCATCCAAGTACTAACCAGGCCCGACCCTGCTTAGCTTCCGACGGGATCGGATGCCACAGGGCTGCAGCTGCAGGCAATGTAAGAATAAGAAAGTTAAATAGCTTATGATCAACATCATCGTTCTACCAGTTCTTCTAATTGCCTATTTTGATTTTGACCGATATGGTAAATCAAGATGTAAACCGAAACAGTCAGCCATTGAAAACCCTATGAGGGTCGCTATGAGTCAGATACCGACTCTATGGCACCTAGTCTAGTCTAGTAAATTAAGATGTATGTAAGATGTATATAACGGGCCAGGATTTAGTTCAGTTGGTAGAGCGCCACTCTGCAGTCTCTGAGGTCCCGAGTTCAATTCCCAGCACCGACAAAAAAAATGGGAGAAGGATGTGGCAATCCATTCCCAAGGCAATCCGGAAACAGCCAGCCATTGAAAATCCTATGAGGGTCGCTATGAGTCAGACAGGACTCCAGGGCACCTAATAACAACAACAATGTGCTTTACAAGTACTGGCACTTGTGAAAAAACAATTCTAGAACTTGAAACTTTTAAACTTAGGATCAATACATCTTGAGGATATAAAGAAAATCCAATCATGCAAATAGCCTAAACATCTTTGTAGTAGAGGACATTCTTAATTGAATTCTACCAAAATAAAGCAATGCTGGACAGTTTACATTTTTGCTTCTCAATTAACCACTTTGTTTCCAAGTTGATTCATTTGGGAGTTTTTGACACAATGTATTTTTTATCTATTTTCTCTATCAGACACATTGAGGGAAGGGGCTACTTCAAACTTTACCAAAAAAAAAAAATTGGGTTTGGCAGTTTTCAACAGGAATAGTGCCACCCCCTCTGGAGTCACTTGGAAATATGTGTTCATGTGTGGTGTTGGTGTGTGTGTGGGGGGGGGGTGTTGATTGTTACTATGGAATAGGGCGTGTGCTAGAGGTTAGTGGTGGGATGCCTGGGTCCCTAAACTTTTTACATTGCTGAGACAGTTCTGCAGGACAAAGAGACGACCCATCCTAAGCAACAGTAGCAACTCCTTGAGTGCCCACTGTGAGCAGTGCCTTTAAATGGGGCATCTCAAATGGAAGTGCCCAGGTCGGTGTGTCGGAGTGTGGTGCATACCTGAAGCCATATGGATTCCAATGTCCTTAAACACCATTTTAGCCAAACAAAAACATCCCCTTAGGCCAAATCCTTGTAGATCTCCAGTTTATTTCTTCTCTTTCTCTCTTAATTGCTTTTGGATGAGATTTCAGACCAAAACAAAAGAAGGAATCACTGCTCTTTCCTCATCCTCTTTCTCCTCCTCCTTTTTTTTTTTTTTTTTCTTAAAAACCTAGTTAGCTGGGCAAGGAGTGCTCAGTAGAGAATATTTTTCCCTTCCTCTAAGAATTGAACCCCCACATGTCTGCCAGTTTGCCATACTGTGGGGGCTTGCCAGTTGCTGTGATGCTATAAGCTAGGCCACTGATATTACAAATACTAGCAGGGAAAATATTAAATGACTCAGGAAACATCAAAAGAAGATGTAAAGAATATACAGAGTCACTATACCAAAAAGAACTGGTGGATGACCAGCCATTTCAAGAGGTTGCCTGTGATCATGAACTAATGGTACTGAAGGATGAAGTGGAAGGTGCTTTGAAAGAATTGGAGAAACACAAGGCTCCAGGAATTGATGGAATACCAATTTAGATATTACAACAAACAGATGCAGCACTGGAAGTGCTAACTTCTTTATACCAAGAGATTTGGAAAACAGTTATGTGGACAACTGACAGGAAGAGATCCATTGGTGTGCCTATACCCAAGAAAGGGGATCCAGTCGAATGAGGAAATCATCCAATGATATCATTAATATCATATGCAGACAAAATTTTGTTAAACCAACCTCACTAGTTCATAAGCAGGGAGCTGCCAGAAAATCAAGCCAGATTCAGAAGAGTGCATGGAACCAGGAACGTGTTTGCTGATGTCAGGTGGATATTAGCTGAAAGTGGAGAATACCAAAAAGATATCTATCTATGTTTTATTGACTGTGCAAAGGAATCTGACTGTGTGGGTCATAATAAACTATGGATAACATTGAAAACAATGGGAACACAAGAGCACTTAATTGTACTCATGAGGAATCTGTACATGGGCCAGGAGGTAGTTGTTTGAACAGAACAAGGAAACACTGCCTGGTTTAGTTTCAAGAATAGTGTGCACCAGGGCTGTGTCCTTTCACCATACCTCATCACTCTCTATGCTGAGCAAATAACCTAAGAAGCTGTAATTTATGAAGAAGAACGTGGCATCAAGATTTAAGAAAGACTTCTTAAGAACCTGTGTTTTGCAAATGACACAGCTCTGCTTGCTGAAAGTGAAGAGGATTTGAAACATTCACTGATAAAGATCAAAAACACAGCCTTCAATATCGATTGTGCTTCAACATCAAGTAAACAAAAATCCTTACAACTGGGTCAGTATGCAACTTTATGATAAATGGAGAAAAGATTGAGGTTGTCCAAGATTTTGCTTCACTTGGTTCTACAATCAACAACCACGGAAGCAGCAGTCAAGAAGTCAGAAGATGTATTGCACTGGGAAAAGCTGTTGCAAAAGATCTCTTTAAAGCACTGAAAAGTTAAGATATTACATGGAAGATGAAAGCCGTGCCTGATTCATGCCATGGTATTTTCAGTCTCATCTTACTGTTGTGAAAGCTGAACATTGAATAAGGGAGGCAGGAGAAGAATTAGCACTTTCAAATTATGGTGCTGGAGACAAATTTTTAATATACGAAGGACTGCCAAAAGAACCAATAAATCTGTCCTAGAAGAAGTGTAGCCAGAGTGCTCTTTGGAAGCAAGGATGGCTAGACTGTATCTTATGTATTTTGGACATGTAGTTAGGAGGGACCAATGCCTGGAGGAGGACATCATGTTTGAGAGAGTGGCATGTCGATGGGAAAAAGAAAGATTCTCAACTAGATGAATTGATACAGTGACTGCAACAATGGGCTTAAGCATAAGAAAGGTTGCGTGCCTGGCATAGAATCAGGGAGTGTTTTGTTCTGTTGTATAAAGGGTCACTATGAGTCAGACCTGACTCCATGGCACCTAACAGCAACAACAAGAATTCAATGGCATGAATGCTTGAATTAAACCAACAAAATGAATGTTGGGAATAAGACTCATTTTTACTCATAAATTAACTTTGAAAATTTTAATAAATAAACTGTTGGCCACTGGATGCAGTGGTGCACTCCTGTAATCCTAGCCACTTGGGAGGCCGAAGCAAGAGGACTATAGTTTTGAGAACAGAGATAGCCTGCTTAACTTAGCAAGACCCTGTCTCAAGATTAATATATATATGTATATATATATATATATATATATATATTTATATTTATATATATATATATCATACATTATATACATTACATATCACATATAATATATAAAATATATAGCATATGATATATAATATAATTATATAATTATATGTTATAATTACATATATTATATATTATATAATTATATATTATAATATATAATATAATATGTTAAGGGGCTGCAGGTGCAGCACAGTAGTAGAGCACTTGCAAAGCGTGTGTGAGGCTCTGGGTTCAGTCCTCTAGTACTATACAGGAAAGAAAAAAGAAAGAAGGAAGGAAGGAAGGAAAAGAAAGAAGGAAGGAAGGAAGGAAGGAAGGAAGGAAAAGAACGAAAGAAGGAAGGAAGGAAGGGAGGGAGGAAGGAAGGGAGGAAGGAAAGAAGAAAGAAAGGAAATAAACTATTGGTAGAGGCCTCAAGCATGTCCCTTCATTTTTTTGTATACTCTTTTCCCCTGTTGATGATGTCAAACAAAAACATAGAAGTTAGTAGATACGGATCGCTGTTATCAGGGAGATACTGGGAGCGTGGATAGGTGGGTCTGGAGCACAGGTATGGGAATCTGGCCACAAAACCTCAGTCCTTGTATTCAGCATATAAAAGAATTTATACTCAATACAGAAGTTATAGTATAGAATAGGTGTATTAAAGGAATTATTACAGAGAAATTAAGGCACCTGGAGAAGCTTAGGTAAATCCGGAAAGGAAATTGGAAAAACCTACATTCCTTGGATGACTGGTGTAAGGAGGTTTCTATTCTGCAAAGGAAAGTAAAGAAGACAGAACAGGAGAGTTAAGCAGCCTGGTTAGAACTTGGATGGGAGACTGCCTGGGAACATCAGGTGCTGTAGGCTTGGGAGATGGACCTGGCAACCCACTCCCCAAAGTCAATCTGCCATTGAAAACCCTATGAACAGCAGAGATGCACTGACAATAGTGTTTCCCCTGTTGTATGTACAATCACTATGAGTCAGATACTGACTTGATGGCACCTAAAAGCTACTACTGTGCTATACAATATTAGAAATTATTCATCCTATCCAACTGTACCCCATACCTACTAACTGTCCTCTATTTAACTCCCTCCCTCACCTCCTAGCCTCTGGTAAACACCATTCTATTCTTTATGGGCCCAACTTTTATAATTATTAAGAGGCAGTGCAGGAATTTGGAGCCAGATCCATGACTCTCGAGCCATCCCCATAAGTACTAGCCATTGAGACATGTCAGTTCACAATGACATGACACTATGTAAATTAGCCATCCTCATCTCTCCCTTTTGATCACCTTTCTTTATGATGGAGGATCACCTGAGTGCTTCTTAACAATAGCTCATGGGAAAATGTACACATACGCTTTGCTAAGAAGACACTCTAAACAAGTACAGTCCACGATCTTTGATCCTTGAGTCTAAAACCCAGTGACCCTACAAATGGGAAGTGTTTTCTTAAATCCTTTGTAGCAAAACCTGCCTCAACTCATTTGGCAATAAAGCTTCATCTGTAATGATTTGGGGTTGCAAGGGTTTGGATACTTCACGTGTCTGTCAGCTTATTGTGCTGTGGGGTTTGTGTGTTGCTGTGATGCTGAAAGCTATGCCACTGGTATTTCAGATCCCAGCAAGGCCACCCATGGCAGACAGGTTTCAGCTGAGCTTCCAAACTAAGACACACTAGGGAGAATGACTTGGTAGCCCACTAGCAAAACAACTAGCCATTGAAAACCCTATGAATAGCAGAGAAGCACTGTCAGATACACTGCTAGAAAATGAGACCCCTAGGCTGGGTGGCATTCAAGAAACTACTGGGGAACAGTTGCCTCCTCGAAGTAGAGTTCACCTTAATGACAAACCTGGGACCTCCTTTTGCTGAGGTGGCATGACTCAAACTGAGAAGAAGCATAGTGGCTGCAACAATGGGCTCATACATAAAAAGACCCTGTGCATGGCATAGTGTTGAGTAGTGTTTTGTTCTCTTGTACTTAGGGTCTCCATGAGTTGGATTTGACTTGACAGCACCTAACAACAGCAGCATTTGTATAAGTGTCACCAAAAGTCCAGGTGTTAAAAGTTTGGTCTCCAGCCCCACATGCTTTTGGGAGATGGTGGAACTTTTAATAGGTGGGGTCTGGTGTGAGGTCTTTAGCTAATTGGAGGATGCCCTCAAGAAAGATTATGGGTTCCTGGCTTTTCCCTTTCCTACCTCTTTTATTTCCTGGCCATGAAGTGAGTGGTTTTACTCAACTATGGGCTGGGATTTAGTTCGGTCGGTAGAGCGCCGCTCTGCAGTCTCTGAAGTCCCAAGTTCAATTCCCAGCACCGCCAAAATGGGAGAAGGACCTGGCAATCCACTCCCAAGGCAATCCCAAAACAGTCTACCATTGAAAAACCCTATGAGGGTCACTATGAGTCGGATACCGACTCGACGGCACCTAACAACAACACATGCTTCCACTGTAACGCACTGCCCCAGACCCAAAGTAACAGGGCCAACCAACTGTGGATTGAAATCACTGAAACTGTGAGCCAAAATAAACCTTTCCTGATGGACACAGTGGCTTACGCCTGTAATCCCAGCGACTCAGGAGTTAGAGGCAGGAGGATCACAGATTCAAGGCTGGAGGCAGCCTGTACAACTTAGCAAGACCTTGTCTCAAGATAAAAAAATTAAAAATGGGCTGGGGGTACAGCACAGTGGTAGTGCAAAGTATGTGCAAGGCCCTGGGTTCAATCCCTAAGTACTGCCAAAAAAATAATTAAAAAGTAAAAATAAATAAAAAATAATAAATAAATAAACCTTTCTTCTTTATAAGTTGGTTATCTCAGTTATTTATGACAGTGACAGAAAGCTAAGAAATGCAGAGGCTATCTAGAGTTTCTTTTAAAAACTCTGTTTAGCGTGACTTTCCATTCACCTAGCTGGAGAAATATTAAGGTGTTTGATTTGGGGGTATTGTCCCAGACTGCTGAAAGACTATTTCATAATGTTTGGTATATGTACTATTTGCCTTTCCCAAATGCTCCCCAAACAATTCAAAACAAACAAAACAAAACAAAAACTCTGAATCAGGGATTATGAAGCTGAACTTGGAAAGAGACAATATTATAGGGGATAGATGTTATTAGAAAAATGTTTTGTGAAGAGTAATAAGCAGTGGAGTGTTGGACCTGGGTTATATCAGTTTTTAAAAACCAGAAGTTTAACATTTAAGGAATTTTGCAAGCCCATCGACATCAAATTGATAGCTTGAAATCAGCTATGGTGAGAATATTTATTTATTTATTTATTTATTTATTTATTTAGTAGTACTGGGGGTTGAACCCAGGGCCTTGTGCCTGCATGCTTTGCAAGTGCTGGACCACTGAGCTGTGCCCCCAGCCTATTTTTTTTTTAACTTTTTTGAGACAGGGTGTCGCTGAAATACGCAGACTGCCTCTGGTCTCGAACTTGCGATCCTCCTGCCTCCGCCTCCGAGTTGCTGAGATTACAGGTGTGCACCACCGTGCCCGGCTGGCGAGAATATTTATACCACACAAATTTGCAAAATCTACAAATCAGGACCTGCTTGCTACCTACCCCTCCAGCAGGTGCTTAAGGATTACTAGCACACTACTTCGAAAGGCCTGCAGCTGTAGCCCTGTGGCATCTGATCCCGTCAGATCTCGGAAGCTAAGCAGGGTCGGGCCTGGTTAGTACCTGGATGGGAGACCTCCTGGGAACAACTGAAGCTGTAGGCTTGGGAGAAGGACCTGGCAACCCACTCCCAAAAATCAATCTGCCATTGAAAACCCTATGAATAGCAAAGATGCACTGACAATAGTGTTTCCCCTGTTGTACAGAGGGTCTCTATGAGTCAGATACCGACTCGACGGCACCTAACAACAACAACAACTTCGAAAGGGAATAGATAAGAAAGACCAAAAAAAAAAAAAAAAAGTCATTCTAGGCTCTTCTCATTCCATCCTTCCCAGTAAGTGGGAAGGTTGGGATTCTAGCTAACTAGGGAGACTAGGGAAGAGAAAGAGAAAATATCTCTTGGTTTCACTAACAAGCAAATCACTCCTCACAGGCTTGTTGTTGTTGTTAAGTGCCATCGAGTCGGTATCCGACTCATAGCGACCCCCATAGGGTTTTCAATGGCAGACTGTTTCGGGATTGTCTTGGGAGTGGATTGCCAGGTCCTTCTCCCATTTTTGTGGTGCTGGGAATGGAACTCGGGACCTCAGAGACTGCAGCGCAGTGCTCTACCAACTGAGCTAAATCCCAGCCCCCTCACAGGCTATTTGTATCTTTTTGTCCTAAGAGCAAGTTTGAAAGTATTAGAACAAGATTGCTTCGTGCAATTAGGCTTATCAGAAAATCTAGGCTTATCAGAAAATCTAAGCTTAGGGAGCTTAGGCAATATGCCCTAAATTTTATAATCCACAAGGAGCAGTGGGAGAATTTGGAGGTTGAGGGAAGAAGCAGCTGTCAGTTTGAGGTACATACTACTGACACAGGTCCTGTGACATTACTGTATCATTCAAGGCCTCTCCTGGGAATTGAGTGTTGTCAAAAATAATTGCTGCCATTATGGGCATGGTCGCAGTTTAATGAGAGTCATGATAAGAACTAAGATGTGAATTTCATCCCTCCTTCTTTCTTTCTCTCTCTTTTTAGGAAGATATGAAAAATAGTGAGATTAAGGCTTTACTGTACAAAGAAGCTCACCAAAGGCCCCTGGAGCCTAGAAAGTCTCTAGAATGTTAGGCAAAGACAGTGCAAAGGACCAGTGGATGGTCCTGCAATGTCTAACCACAGGGGGTCCTCGGCTTTACCTTCCCTCATTCAATACAGGCACCATGTTTAGACCTTATTTGCCAGTCAGGGTGTGGGAGTCTAGAGGAGGCCGTGGAGTGGGGTGGTGGGGAGTCATACAGAGACTAATACAAATTTGGGTGGGAATACGGTTTTAGCCCCCAGAAACCCTTGTGTGTTGCTGCCTTTGGGGTCGCCTGGTTCACTCTTCTGTCTTCAGACTTAGGCCTGCGACTGCCAAGGAAGAAAGTTTGCATCCAATTTCTGATTGCACGTTGCAGAAAGGAGTGAGAAGGGACCGGGTCATTACGGGGGACAAAGTGATCCACTGAAAGGGGACAAGCTCTGTGCCGCTGCTGTTGTTGTTAGGTGCCGTTGTGACTTGTAGCGACCCTATGCACAGCAAAATGAAACACTGTCCGACACTGTGGCATTTGTTGTTGTTAGATGCCGTCGAGTCAGTGTACATAGCGATTCTATGTACAACAGGCGAAACACTATTGTCAGTACTTCTCTGCTATTCATAGGGTTTTCAATAGCTGACTGTTTTTTGGGAGTGGGTTGCCAGGTCCTTCTCCCAAGCCTATAGCACCTGGTGTTCCCAGGTGGTCTCCCATCCAAGTACTAACCAGGCCTGACCCTGCTTAGTGTCAGAGATATGGCAGAATTGGATGCCACAGTGGTAAGGCTGGAGGCCTGTAGCATTGAATCATCCGTATTCATTAACACTGAAGAAAAGGCCTTTGAAAGAATAAATTGGCAGTGTTCTTTCAGGTGGATATCATCTTAGGAATGATTAACCACGGCCACCACTACGGTCCCTTTGACAACCCTTTAAGGAGAAGCTGCCAGCAAATTTGTAGACTTGAGATACTCTTCCTCTTTCATCTCCAGGCTGTTTCATGAAAAGGGTTTTAAATGCCTTATTCCAAGCAAAGACTCCAGATGGGAAAGTGCTAATGAAGCTAGGCTTTAAAGGTTGTTCTTGGATCAACTGCGAGGTGTTATTTACAATGTTTGGGATGAGGAAAGAAATGATCTAAAACTGAATTTCCACTTTACTTGTTAACAGATGCAAATATGATGCACTTCAACTCTGTAAGACAAATTCAAGATTTTTTTTTTTAATGAAATTTCACAAAATTCACTCTCCCTCTCCCCATAAATGGAAGTTCATTTTGGCTAGAATAACATTGATATTGGAAAATTCGAATATTTAAAATGACATTTAAACCGAGTTTAATAATGAAGGAAGCAGTTATCAGTGGCATCTTACACTTAAAATTTATTGGTGGAAACACAGGGTAGCAAGATGGGGAGCCAAGGGCTTTGAGCAGTGAGTAGAAGATGATCGCATTTCTTTCTCCTTGGCGGTCCTTGATTTGAGATCAGAGATGACATCATTTCAACCCCAACATGCTTTCTTCAAGCTAATGTGATCAAACTTTCTGGTTTGCTAAAATAGTGTGGTGAACTGAGGTTTTTTTTTTTCATATATGCCAATTTATGTTGTTGTTGTTGTTAGGTGCCGTCGAGTCGGTATCCGACTCATAGTGACCCTCTGTACAACAGAGGAAACACTATTGTCAGTGCTTCTCTGCTGTTCATAGGGTTTTCAATGGCAGGTTGATTTTTGGGAGGGGGTTGCCGGGTCCTTCTCCCAAACCTACAGCACCTGGTATTCCCTGGCGGTCTCCCATCCAAGTAGTAACCATGCCCAACCTTGCTTAGCTTTCGAGATCTGATGGGATCGGATGCCACAGGGCTACGGCGGCAGGATGCCAATTTATAGTAAGATAATATCATACTCAGTTTTCCTCCCTTTGTAAATAAATTTAGGAAATTTTTATTCATGTTCTTCAGCACTCAGACTCTATTAACATAGAATATCTTGGCTACAATAGCCAGGCATAGTGGCGCATGCCTATACCAGAGACTAGCGAGACCCTGTCTCAAAAAGTAAAAAAAAAAAAATGGGCTGAGGGTGCAGCTCAGTGGTCCAGCACTTGCAGAGCATGCAAGCGCGAGGCCCTGGGTTCATCCCCCAGTACCACAAACAACAACAACAACAACAACAACAACAACAACAACATCTTGGTTACATTTAGGAACTACCGAGAATAAATTTTTAAATTTTGCTTTTGTTTTCGTTTTTGTTGCTTCTTTGTTCTGAGACAAGATCTTGCTAGGTAGCCCAGGCCGGCCTCGCTTGTGATCCTCCTTTCTCAACCTCCTGAGTGCTGGGGTTATAAGCATGCCCCACTGTGCCTGGAGAAATATTTTTAATGTATATTAATTCTCAGTGTGTGCTCAATAAATACACTCTACATATTTAAAATCATATTTTACATCAATTAAAGACTAGTGAGGCCCGGTGCGGTGGCGCACACCTGTAATCCCAGCGGCTCGGGAGGAGGAGGCAGGAAGATCACAAGTTCAAGACCAAAGGCAGTCTGCATAATTTAGCGAGACCCTGTCTCAAAACAAGTTTAAAAAAAATGGGGGGTGGGCCAGGTGTGGTGGTGTACACCTGTAATCCCAGCGACTCAGGAGGCAGAGGCAGGAGGATTGCAAGTTCAAGACCAGAGGCAGTCTGTGTAATTTAGCGTGACCCTGTCTCAAAAAGTGAAAAAATGGGCTGGGGGTGCAGCTCAGTGGTCCAGCACTTGCAGAACATGCATGTGTGAGGCCCTGGGTTCAACCCCAAGTACCGCCAAAAAGAAAGGGGGGAGGGCTGGGGGTGCAGCTTAGTGGTCCAGCACTTGCAAAGCATGCAGGTGGGAGGCCCTGGGTTCAACCCTCAGTACCTAAACAAAACAAAAAAGACTAGTGAGCTCACCTTATCACTTGTGTGTATTAGTCTTCTCAGAGCGGAAACAAAGATCCACTTCCCATCAAAATCACATTTGCACATCTTTCTGCCTCTTTGCACAGGTCTGTTCTGGCCTTCATTTTTTCTTTTAATTTCTGAGTCCTCCACTTTCTGTCTTCCCTACAACTCAATTGTATTTACAATCTTCAAAAGGCTGGTTCCCGTTGGCATTTTCCTTCTAACCTAATTTAGGATTCTGTAACATTGATGTATTGACTATGGGCTCTGAGATGCTCAGTTTTCCTTTGAGGGTTTTATAATAGCATAAATTAAACAAGAAGCCAACGAGATGTAATGGCTTTATTTTAAATGTCTTACCTTAAAAAATCATTCTTTTAAAAAATCAAATTTTCATTTGGGCCGTTCTCCTCAACTTATTCACAACAATTGAAAACGTGGCTTGCATTTAGACAAAAACTGGCTGCCAAAGATCTAGACAGAAATAAGAGAAGATAGAAGGCTGACAAATTGCAGGGCCTCAACTGCTTGCGCAGGTTGGAGTCCTTTGTAATGTGGTTAAACTTAGCCACACCTCAGTACACTGGTTTCAAAGTAACTTTTTCTGTAATTACAGAAGGGCTTCGATTATGAAGAACCCAACTCCATGATAGCTTTCCAGCAACCCAATACTTTCCTAAGTGTTGACTCCCACGTTCCTGGCAAGATGTTTTAAACTCCTATTTCCTTCAGGAAATGTATCTTTCTAGCTTTCAAGAACAGAGAGATCTTTCAAAACTAATCATCAGGTTAAAAAAAGAAAAAGAAAAAAGACAGACATGGTGGATGAAATTGACAATCACCCTCTGTATTCATACAATTGAAAATATAACACACAAAGATGAAATAATCATGCACCTCCTAGAGCACTACCATCAATTTCTTTCTTTGAGGTCTTGCTACTCCGGCTTTCAAGTTCAAGAAAGAGAGCTCACTGGCAGGCTCCTAAGCATTCTTCCTAATGTTGCTGCTAGCCTGATCTCAGCTGGATGCTGCTTACATAGCTATCTACAAATAAATAGCCTTCCAATGGCTGAAAGCAAATCCAAGCTGTGTGGCCAGGGAGGAATTTGAGTATGCCCCAGAGAGTAAGCAAAGAATCGTGGGCATCTGAATTGTGGGGAGACTGGCCAGGTGGCCTGCAACCTACCTTTTCCCTGCCTCTGTTCTCTCTCTCCACATGAACCACTGGCCACTGCCCTTCAAGGTCATGAGGTATACAACCCTTCCCATTACTGCATGCTATTCAGAAAGGAAGCTGTTTCCTAGGCAGTACCATGGAGTTGGGCAGGTGGTTTTGCAGGATGTGCATTGGAGAAGAACAGGCATAATTAAATGTCAGTGCTGTCCAGACTTGCTTAGGGGTTAGGTGGGAGGATTATAGCTGGGGAGGACTCCTTCCTTACTCAACTTGGAGAAATTGCAAGCCTGATTGGGAATAGATTTTCTGAATTATATCCTCTTTCATCTTTAATGCAAGAAAATAATCAACCTGTTGTGGATTAGTGTGGAATGTGGGCCAGTTAGATACCTGTAAGCATCACCAACTATTCTAACGTTAGGGAGACAAAAGAAGAGTTTGACAGGCCTGAGGCAAAGACTTCTTCCTTAAAAGAAGGCGATGGAGGTAAATCCTTGTCATTTAGTCTTACTTGTCTTGAAAATTTCTTGGTAAAAAAGACTCAAAGGCTTGCTGGCATGTCTGTAAAACATTTTCAGTGTATTGTTCACATACTTACACTCATTGTTTTAAAAGACTATATATGGGTCATCCCATAACATAGATTGCAGTCATTTTCAATTACTATCTTGTGTGACAACTTTACACTGTTATATGTTCAAAGAATCCCTCAGTATGTTAAGAAATGATAGTTAATCCAGGGACAGTTTGAATTTCATACTTGAGGGCACAGAAAAGATAAGGAGCACCTGGCCTTGTGTGGGAGAAGGCTTAGACGGATCTCATGAATACACCCATCAGCCATCCCTTGAGCACATTTCAGTGGTTTCCTAGTGGTGTTGTTGTTGTTAGGTGCCGTTGAGTCGGTATCCGACTCATAGCGACCCTCACAGGGTTTTCAGTGTCTGAGTGTTTCGGGATTGCCTTGGGAGTGGATTGCCGGCCCCTCCTCCCATTTTTGCTGGGAATCGAACTCAGGACCTCAGAGACTGCAGTGCAGCGCTCTACCAACTGAGCTAAATCCCAGCTCTTCCTAGTGTTGAAGCAAGTTCAAACTCCTAGCCTGACATTCAGAACCTATTAATCTAATCCCTATCTGACCACCTCGGCTTTCATCATCATCTTCATCTTTATCATCGTCTTCATGATCCTCATTCTTATATTTATCCCATTGATACTTTTCAGTTAACCAAACTTGCCAGTGAGGCACATTCCCCGGAAATGTCATGTGAGTTTCTGTGTAGCTAGAATGTGCCTTCCTGGGTTCTTTGAGGAGACAGCCCCTTTCTTCAAGAAGTTCCAGTTCCACTGATTATAGTAGGTTTTCTCCAAACCACACCCAGAAGGCCCACATCCCACATTGTGTCCATGTCCTCTTCTCAAATTGCAACAGGGACCAAAACACTTTGCTGGGTATGTTCTCAGAGTATGATTATTGGCGATGCTAGAATAAGACAGGTAAGATATATTAATTTCATAATGGTCAGACTTGCAAGTACATGAAGTTTTGCTTTGAAAAGGCTCAGCGAACAGAATTGGTGTAATTGAAGGTAGTTATTCATATAACAAAGTGATTCATTCACTGGTGGGTTTGTTAAAGTGCAGCCTCTCTGCTGAAGTGCTTCCTAATAGACTGCTAACCACTTAGCAGAAGTTTAGAGGATAAATAAGCTTAAACTAGATTAAAAGGAACTTCAGTGCCCTCTGTATGTCCCTCTTCCATAGAAGACAGGGCTCCTCTATGGCAGTTTTACTTTCTAGAATTTGACACCGTTCAGCTTAGCTCAATGAATGAGAAGATGCTGTCAATTGATGGTTGTTATGTCTGAAGCACAAAGGCAGTAAATCACAGATGGACAGAATTCTTCAGAACTGGAAAGGAACTTAGAGCCTTTTCCAAATACCTCTTGCTGAGAAAAGAAAAGTGCCAATTTATTCATGAATGACTAATCGGCGGGGTGGTTTTTATGATTGAATTCTGCTGTGAGAAAGAACAGGGCCAGTCGTGGGAGCAGTGGTCTGCACAACTATATCCTGTGGGTGCCTTGATTACAACCTCTGCCTGGGGGGCAGATCTTTAAGCAGAGCTGTGGGTGTGAGAAAGTGAGAAATAACATCTGCACCAGCCCAAGAAATGGAGGAGGTGCTCCAATGGCACTTTAAGCTAGGATTGTAGAGGGATTTTTAGGGACAGTGATATCACTTTTTTTTTTTTCTGGAAAGGCCCTCCATTCATTTCTGGGCTTGGTGTAGAGACAGTGGAAGCAGAAGGATGTGGTCTAATATTGCCAAAAGAACCAAAAGGCTAGCTTCTTGGAGGTGCAGTCCTTGATGTCACGGCCTGCCTACCTGAAGGATAGCTGCATTACTTCATTCGTATCTCAATGCATGAATCCTTCCATTAAGTCATCCAATATTTGCTGAGTCTCACATATGTCCCAGGACCATGTGAGGCACAGGTGACATGGTATGAGCGAACGAGATGTTATTCTATTCCTTATAGAATCTATATAATGGAGAAAACAGACCTTGATGACACAATGCCCCAGTCAGTATCAACTGCCACCTGTGGAAAGTAAAGGATGTCATGAGAATGTATAGAAGGGAATTAACCTACTCTTGTAGTTTGGAGCATTGTCTCTAAAGCTATCCTTTAAGCTAGGATCTTGGGAAGGTGTAGGAATTGCCATGGCAAAGCAGAAAGGAGAAGACAAAGAGATTATCGTTTGTAGCCAGTGTAAAGGCTATGAGACAGGAGGCAGCAGCAATGGGATCAAAGGTCGATCGGTGAGGAGGGACCTGGTTCGGAAGGCTGTTGCTGGGAAGGAGGCTGTAGGTGCTTGTTCTGAATGACAAGCTGTCACAGGCAGAAAAGCTGGGGAGGATGGTTCAAAATAGAAGGCATTTCAGGTCAGTGTGCTGTGCAAACCAGGAATCGTGGGGCCAGATTTGTGGCCCACTCCATGTTGCTTTATATCTCTGGGTTTCAGTTTCTTTCTTTCTTTCTTTCTTTCTTTCTTTCTTCTTTTTTTTTTTTTTTTCCCGGTACTTGTGGTTGAACCTAGGGCCTCACGCTTGCATGCTCTGCAAGTGCTGGGCCACTGAGCTGCACCCCCAGCCCATTTTTTTGTTTAATTTTTTTTGAGACAGGGTCTTGCTAAATTGCGCAGACTGCCTCTGGTCTTGAACTTGTGATCCTCCTGCCTCTGCCTCCCGAGCCGCTGGGATTATAGGCATGCACCACCATGCCCGGCTCTGGGTTTCAATTTCATAATCTCTAGGAAAAGACTATATTTGAAGAAAAGCCAGGGTGGGTTTCTGGCTCCCCTAGTTACTATCTGGGTGGCTATTACAAAAGTTAGTTAATTACTTTGCTTTTTAACTTCATCTGGAGAAGGAGGCTAATTATCCCTGTTTGGGCTGGGATTTAGCTTAGTTGGTAGAGCGCTGCGCTGCAGTCTCTGAGGTCCCGAGTGCAATTCCCAGCACCGCCAAATGGGAGAAGGACCTGGCAATCCACTCCCAAGGCAATCCTGAAACAGTCAGCCATTGAAAACCCTATGAGGGTTGCTATGAGTTGGATACTGACTTGACAGCACCTAACAACAACAAATCCCTGTTTAGTTATGTTGGCAGAGTCGTTGTGAACAGAAAAAGAGATAAAGGATGGGAAAGTGTTTATAAATCATTGGAAAGTGTGACATAATGAAGATAATGATGATACTGTGAATATGATAGTGACGTCAGATCCTTGGATGTTCCCAAGGATGAGGTCAGCGAATAGAGGGGTGGCAAATACCAAACCAAGAACTGATTTTTCTAATTTGTTTTGGAAACAAGTTAGTTCCTTATTGTGCATTAGCTTATTTGAGTCACTGGGTGCTTAGGCTGGGAGTTTCCTTGTCCACTTGGTTGAAGCCAAAGGGAGCTGAGTTTGAATCTCAGCTCCTCCTTTTAGTTGCTGTATCAGTTTTCTGTCACTACATAATAAGTCCCTACAAATTTAATAGCTTAAAAAAAGACACCCAGAGCATGCCTCCTGCTTCCTCATTTGGGGATGGTCTCTGCCATATTAAGATGCACTCAGAAGACTCCTGCCAGATTCTGGCTTCATGTGTTTGGACTTCGCAGTGTCCAGAATGATGAGAAATAGATCTCTGCTCTTTATAAATTAAGTAACAAGCCAACAAAACCCCAACCATTTACTATCACACAATTTCCATAGGTCAGAAGTCAGGTGGAGCTCAGCTGGGTTCTCCTCTGGTATCAGGAGCTAGCTGGGATCTCAATACACAAAACTCAGTCTGAGAAGCAGGAAAAGAATACTCACATTTGTGGTATAGTCACTCTGTTTTAGGTAAAAGGTCAATCTTATTTTACTTATAACACAATGGTGCGTCAAGGTATAATTGATGAGGGCGCTAAGACCAGTAGAGGACCTCAAGGTGTTAGTGAGCTGTGTCCCCATCTGAGGTTCTGGGAAGGAGTCATTTCTTTCAATGCGCCTTCCAAGCTCATTTAGATGGTTGGGAGGATTCAGTTTCTTACAGTTGTAGGACTGCTGCCTCTTGGCTAGGTATCATTCTCTGCTCCTAGACGCCTCTGTCTCATCTTTGCGTGTAGACCATGCATCCTCCATTTTCAAGCCAACCGCAACATATAAGCTCTTTCATGCTGCCAGTACCTCCAACTCCTTCCTGTATCAGGCAGAGAAAACCCTCTTTGCTTTTAAGGGTTTATGTGATGAAGTTCAGTCCTTGGACAATCTCTTCACTTTAAAGTCAACTGAGTCATACAATATAGTGTATTCACAGAAGTGATGTCTCATTATGTTCGCCAACTCTGGGAATCAAGTCATGGAATCTTCAGAGCCATTTGCAGATTTCCACCTACTTAACCTCTACTGGCCTTAGCGCCCTCATCAATTATACCTTGACCCACCATTGTGTTATAAGTAAAGTAACATTGACCTTGTACCTAAAACATAGTGACTATACCATAAATGTGAGTGTTCTTTCCTGCTTCTCAAACTGAGTTTTGTGTATTGAGATCTCAGCTAGCTCCTGATACCAGAGGAGGTAATCTTTGAAGAAAATGGAATCTTGTCTCTTAGATGTTCCATGACCTTTCAGAGTTTGGTGCTACCGTATTGTGTCAATAGGATTTGATTCTCCATAGTGGCTGGTGTGTGCTGCATATTATTGTTGTTGTTAGGTGCTGTCAAGTCAGGTCCAACTCATAGCGACCCTCATAGGGTTTTCAGTGGCTGATTGTTTCAGATTGCTTTGGGAGTGGATTGTCACGTCCTTCTATTTTGTGGTGCTAGGGATCGAAGACAAGTCTTCAGAGAGTGTAGAGCAGTGCTTTACCAACTGAGCTAAACTCTAGCCCACGTGCTGCATATAGGCCTATAGTAAGGACTTGGTTAAAAGGAGAACATGCCAGAATTCAGCCTTGGAGTCTTAATATCTGCTCTTTAACACACACACACACACACACACACACACACACACACACACACACACACAGAGTCTTGGCAGTAAAAGTAACTTCTTCGTGGTGGTGGTGCGTAAGAGGAGAAGAGGGCTTAACTATAATTGATGGAGTTTAGCTTGTCCTGCAGAATTTATGGGCAAATTCTGTCAAAGCCTACTGGCTTTTAGGACTGCAGAGCCTAATGAAAGGAAGCATAGTTCTACCTACTTCTGTCGTCATGAGGGCATAAGAATCCTTGCATTGTGATACTTCATGGCTTCCCTCTACGCAACAGTAAGTTTTTATAGAGCCCCTTTCGTTATTAGTATGAATTTCAACAAAGAGCCAACAGCCCTTAAATCAATCAACTGGCCATAAATCTAAGCAGCTGCATTATGAGTCACACCAGGATCACCTCGGTGAATGGGCCACTGTGCCTGCTTCCGGAAAGCGGAGCCCCCCGACCGCCCTGGTGGTCACTCTCCCCTAAATTAGTCACCTTCTGGCTGAAGTCAGAACGGCAGCTCCTTGCAAATCCTCAAAGGCAGTGTCATAAGGTAGAGGGGATGAGGTACCTACAGACCTAAATGCTGGTGTTTGAGAGAGAGGTGGTTCTTCTGTGGATGTCTGCAGCCTTTCAACTACCCCCACCCCCATTTCTGGATATTAATATTTACCTTATAGGAGTATTTTCAGGGTTAATGTATGAAAAATATTTTGAGTGGTGCACATTATTTGGTGATTATGTATCTCGTTGGGCTGGGATTTAGCTCACTGGGTAGAGCGTTGCGTTGCAGTCTCTGAGGCCCGGAGTTCAATTCCCAGCACCGCAAAAATGGGAGAAGGGCCTGGCAATCCACTCCCAATGCAATCCCGAAACAGTCAGCCATTGAAAACCCTATGAGGGTCGCTATGAGTCGGACACCGACTTGAAGGCACCTAACAACAACAACATGTATCTCGTAGGCTTGCAGCCGTAGCCCTGTGGCATCCCATCCCATCAGGTCTCAGAAGCTAAGCAGGCCTGCTTAGTACTTGGATGGGAGACCACCTGGGAAGAGCAGGTGCTGTAGGCTTGGGAGATGGACCCAGAAGCCCACTCCAAAAAATCAATCCACCATTGAAAACCCTATGAACAGCAGAGAAGCACTGACAATAGCGTTTTGCCTGTTGTACATAGGGTTGCTATGAGTTGGATACCAACTCAACGGCACCTAACAACAACAACATATATCTTATGTGCTGCACCCCAAGGCCTAAACCATGGGTAATGCCTAATGACATGGTCTTGGAGGAGAACACAGCAAAGAGAAATGTGATGTACGCTAGTTCAACCACACATAGCTGTAAATCTTCCAACCCATGGACATTTTTCATTCACTCAATTCCCTAAAGTCTGGGTGAAAGAAAACTTTGTGAAGTGGGGTGCTATAGCTTACTGAATTTTGGGGCCACTAGAGTTTTCTTTCCTTTACAATTTATTATGTAGAAAATTCCTTAGATATATTCGACCTTAAAATATCGTCTTAAAATAATTGGGTCTTTCTCTCACCTGTACAGATCTTGAAGGAGGTTGGGCTCATCTTTCTGAATATCAATTCTTATTACAATGCTAAAGATAATCATGTCGAGACAGGCCAACCTGACACTCAGCCCCCAACATGGAGACCATTTTATTTTTAAAAAACACACTGCTTCTCTGATGTCTTATTATTATTATTAGATTACTGCTTTCTCCATTAATGGAACACATATGTTTAATCACTTAACTGAGTTCTACTTAGTATCTGGATGGATGATTGACACATGGCCTAAACTGCTGTTGTATAGCATATTTTTATAGTTGAAAAATGCACAAAAAATATGCACTATGAAGCTGGGTGTGGTGGTGCACTCCTGTAGTCTCAGCAATTCGGGAGGCAGAGGCAGGAGGACCACAAGTTGGAGGCCAGAGGCAGCCTGTGTACCTTAGCGAGACCTTGTCTCAAGATTTAAAAAAAGAAAAGTGAAAAATGGGCTGAAGTTGCAGCACGGTAGAAGAGATCTTTCAAAACATGTGTGAGGCCTTGGATTCAACCCCTGCTCCCCCAAAAAGCCCAAAAACCAAACAGACAAAAAAACTCCAAAACAAAGCAAAACAAAATCCATGTATTACAGGGTATCTAAAAGAACATGAGGGGCGGAAAAGAACTTACTAGCAGGTTCCATTTATGGAAAGGTTTCTGTATTGCTAGATGTTCTGACTACTTTGCTTGTATTATGTCATTTAGTACAACAAAGAATGCTGTGAAAATGATTTCATCATCATGACCACCTCCTCGGTTTTACTAGTGAAGACATGGAGGACTAGGGAAGTTGGGTAACTGGCCCAGAGTAACCCAGCTGGAGGGTTCTGGGGACAGGGTTTGAGTGCAGTTCTACTCCACATTGGAGCAATAATACCCACAACCTAGGTGCTGCGCAGGGCTGGGATTTAGCTCAGTTGGTAGAGCGCTGTGCTGCAGTCTCTGAGGTCCCAAGTTCAATTCCCAGCACCGCAAAAATGGGAGAAGGACCTGGCAATCCACTCCCAAGGCAATCCCGAAACAGTCAGCCATTGAAAATCCTATGAGGGTCGCTATGAGTCGGATACCGACTCGACGGCACCTAACAACAACAACAACAAGGTGCTGTGCAAAGGCAGGCCATACAATGGCACGTGGCAGCCTCCTCGTCAAAGGGAAGCTGTGTTTTACAGGCAACCCCAACTGACTGAAAGGCCTTTTCTTTACAGGACTGAAACCTCACCAGAGGAACAAGGGCTGTTCAGAGACCCTTTGCTTGGTCTTGGTTGGGACCCAGTTCTTGACAGGGTGTGACTGCACTTCCCTGTCACTGCTGGCTGTAGACGCTTCAGAAGGGCTGTCAGAAGCTTCTAGGAACAGGGCCCCATTCTTCCCCATAACCCGGCATGCGGTAGGGTGGATAGGACCCTGGGCAGAGGGCTATCGGCTGCTCTGCCTGGAAGGAATCCGGAACCCAAGGGTAATGATGATGTTCTGTGAAGCTCTGGAAGCCTGCCTCTTGTTGTCGCTGTTGTTGTTGTTGTTGTTGTTAGGTGTCAAGTGAGGTTCGACTCACAGCAACCCTATGTACAACAGAAAAAAAAACACTTCTCATTTAAGCTCATTGTTGTAGACACTGTATCAATCCATCCAGCTGAGGGTCTTCCTTTTTCAGTTGACCTGCCACTCTCCAAAACATGATGTCCTTCTCTAGGGATTGGTCCCTCCTGACTACATCTCCAAAACATATAAGATGCACTCTAGCCATCCTTGCTTCTGAGGAGCACTTTGGTTGCACTTCTAGGATCGATCTGTTGGTTCTCTTTGCAGTCCATAGTACATGCAATATTCATTTCCAGGGCCATAATTCAAAAGCATCAATTCTTTTCCTGTTTCCCTTATCCATTGTCCAGCTTTCACAGCCATATGATGCCACTGAAAATCCATGGCATGAGTCAGGCGCACCTTCATCTTTAATGTGACATCCTTACCTTTCAACACTTTAAAGAGGTCTTTTGCAACAGCTTTTCCTAATGCAATGCTTCTTTTGATTTCTCAACTGCTGCTTCCATGGGTGTTGATTGTAGAACCAAGTAAAGCAAAATTGTGGACAACCTAAATCTTTTCTCCATTTATCATAAAGTTGCATACCGACCCAGTTGTAAGGATTTTTGTTTTGTTGATATTGAGGCACAATCTATGTTGAAAGCTGTGTTCTTTGATCTTTATCAGTAAATGCTTCAAATCCTTTTCACTTTTAGCAAGAGAGTTGTGTCATCTGCATAATGCAAGTTGTTAATAAGTCATCCTCCAATCCTCATGCCATATTCTTCTTCGTGAAGTCCAGCTTCTTGGACTATTTGCTCAGCACAGGGATTGAAGAGGTATGGCGAAAGGATACAACCCTGATGCACACCTTTCTTGACTTTAAACCCAGCAGTGTTTTCTTGTTCTATCTGAACAACTGCCTCCCGGCCCATGTACAGATTCCTCATGAATACAATTAAGTGATTGGGTATTCCAATTCTTTGCAATGTTATCCACAATTTATTGTGATCCACACAGTCAAATACCTTTGAATTGTCCATAAAACATAGACATCTTTCTGATATTCTCTGCTTTCGGCTAATATCCATTTGACATCAGCCCTCTTCTGAATGCGGCTTGATTTTCTGGCAGTTCTCTGTCTATATACTGCTGCAATCGCTTTTGAATGATATCTAGCAAAATTTTACTTGTGTTTGATATTAATGGTGTCATTTGATACATTTCCACATTCAGTTAGATCCCCTTTCTTGGGAATAGGCACAAATACGAATTTCTTCCAGTCAGTTGGCCAGGTAGCTATTTTCCAAATCTCTTGGCATAAACAACTTAGCACCTCCAGTGCTGCCTCTGTTTGTTGGTATTCCACCAATTCCTGGAGTCTTGTGTTTTGCCAATTCTTTCAAGGCCCCTTCCACTTTGTCCATAAATACAATTGGTTCCTGATCATATGCAGCTTCTTGAAAAGGTTGGTCATCCACCAATTCTTTTTGGTATAATGACTCTGTGTAGTCCTTCCATCTTCTTTTGTGTTTTCTGCATCACTTAATATTTTCCCTATAGAATCCTTCACTATTGGCACTTGAGGTTTGAATTTTTTCTTTAGTGCCACTTCTTAGGTTCTGTGCATTACAGCCAGATTCACAGGGGTCTACCATTGTGCCTTTGGGAATGCTCTAGGGCCCACGCTGGTTGTTTCTCACTCGGAGGCATGATGAAGGCAATACTAAGCCCATTCCTTATACTCTTCAGGCTTTTGGCCCCCTGGAGATAACTGTCTTTATATGCATCTTTAACATTTTAATATAAATCATTAAAAGTTAAGCAAAGGTTACAGTTGACTAAAATCAGTACATTGTTATTTGAAAGTGCTATTTTAGTGTAGCACTATGTCCTTTCTTTTAAAATAGATTCCCTTGGCTGGGCACGGTGGCACATGCCTGTAAGCCAAGCAACTTGGGGGGCAGAGGCAGGAAGATCACAAGTTTGAGACCAATGGCAGCCTGTGTAACTTAGCAAGACCCTGACTCACAATAAAAAGTTAAAAAAATATATATATATATATATTGGCTGGGAGTGCTGCCCAGTGGTAGGGCACTTGCAAAGTATGTACAAAGGCCATGGGTTTAACCGCTAAGTGCTGCAAAAAAAAAAATAAATAAATAAATAAAAATAAATAAAATAAAATAAAATAAATAAAATAAAAAATAAAATAAAATAGATTTCCTTGATACTGCCATATCAGATCATACCCCAGTGTCCAGAATCTGAAACCTACCTCATCCTCATCTACACAAAGAGCAGCCCTAGAAGGCCAAGGGACCATCCCACATCAAGAGCCAGTGGTGCCTTTGGCTGGACATCAGGACACTGTCACCAAGAGTGACCCACAAGAAACCACACTTAGTTTTAGGCACAGATATGTCACTTCATTGCACTAGCGAGGCAGTGGGGAAATTGATCTTGAGGATTATAAAGTCACATTGGAGATGAAAATCTCTGAGGAAGGTTGAAAGACACAATCATTTTCCCTTCAGCTAATCTCAGCATGTAATACCGCAAACTCTGAATGGAAATCCTCCATAACAGACGGCAGAAGAAAAACCTCAGGCCCACCTGTCTGATCAATATTCCTGAGCTGTGATAATATCTATGCACTGACCCGAAACTGGCCTCATGACCAGGAAAGAAGCCAGAGCCTATTAGAGGATTTTAGCATCCCCACAAAACTTTGCCCCAAAGCTATTTATCTTTTGCTCTTTACAACAAAGGCAGGAGGGATTTTTGTAATATTTGACAATAACAGCACGGCCTCTGAGTGCCACATGGAAATGAAAAGGGTGACAGATTGTCAGGGAAGGATGGTGTGCCCCTAGCTTGTGGGCTAATGAAATCATCACAGGTTTAATTAGCTGCATCAGAATAAGTATCAGGGGTTAGTTCACCCAGTTGTTGTTGTTAGGGGTTATCGACTCATAGCGACTCTCATAGGGTTTTCAATGGCTGACTGTTTCGGGATTGCCTTAGGGAGTGGATTGCCAGGTCCTTCTCCCATTTTTGTGGTGCTGGGAATTGAACTCTGGACCTCAGAGACTGCAGTGCAGTGCTCTACCAACTGAGCTAAATCCCAGCCCGGTTCACCCAGAGTGAGAGCCAATTGCTGGTGATAGGTGTTGTGAAAACACAGTCTAACTTTCTATGTTTTATACTATGGTTTTTGACACTTTCAGTAGTCACAGGAAGTGCAAAGAATGAATAGCTTAAAAGGCGTGATTTATCATCTAAGAGAGGAGATCTCTATTGTTAAATTAATTGATAACTCACCTCGACTTTTCCAGTCTGTGGGTTAGCTCAGCCTCCTGCCTGTCCTTCCTGATGGAATGCTTCTGTCATGTCAGAAGGGAATTTTGATTTAAAAAGGAAGACAAGAGAACTTGCACAGTATCACTATCAAGCTAGAGACCTAAGCAAGCCATGGGAATGCACTTCCGCCCCCTTGGGCCGAGAGACAGGTTTTCTTCATTGAAATGGAATGGTCCAGTGTCAGGGGTGATAGCAGCCAGTGTCCTCCTGGAAGTCGGTGGTTAGGAGGAGAGGGTTCTTCACGTCTGGCTGTGAGCAGCATGGGGGATAGCGTGTCAACCCTTCATCTGCAATATGGTGAGACATGGCAATGATTGTGGGGAAGGGGGACCCTAGCAGAGAGTTCCACACGGGGCTAAGGAATCCAAGAACGAAAATGTAGGAACAACTTTGTCATTCTGTAATCTTCTCAACATGGAAGGAAAATCCAAACTTAAGTGCACGGATATTTCTATTTATAGAATATGAAGAGCGTCATATTTCCACTTCCGCAGGTACTCTCCGTTCTGTTCCCTTTCTACCGTCAGGCTTTTAATTTGAAACAACATACACATTACATTTAGGATACGAACATAAAACAGGTGTATACATTTTTCCACTATGAAAATGCATAGTAATGAGTTCTAGAGTGTATACAGCAGGCTGACCATAATGGTCAGTAGAGGGTGGAGGAGGATGGACGGAGGACACATCCGCAATGGTTTGGGGGACTTCAGCGTTATTTGTAATGTTCATGTTTACATGGAGAATAATATTTTACTCATTTTGCCTTGTTTCTGGAAACTTCTGCAGGCTTGCCAATTATTCTCCTTCAGACATTCCCCCCTGAAGAGCCTGGTGGAATAATTCAGCTTGTGGGGGTGCTGAGTTTATATTTCCTGAACAAAGTGTTATGTCAGTAACAAAAGAAAGCAGGCTGCTGGAGTCGCATATATTTAGAGCCATTACCCTCTGCCACCGAGTCCTTCCACAAATAGATAACAATGCGCTCTCTTCCTCCCCGGTGGAGAATGGCTTTCCAGAGCCTGAGCTCTGGCTCCGAACCCAAAGCCATTGTTGCAGGCTCCACGCAGTCTAGCTGAAGCCCAGACAGGAGGCTAGGAAAGTCCCTCCGTCCACTTTGCTGGAGGAGCTGATTCTCGGAACCTCACGAGGCATGAAGGGGGAGAACAGGAACCGCAGCCTCTACCCCAGCTTTCCTGTGGTCGGCTGCAGGTGGCCAATTCTCCCTTGGTCCTTTGTGTGTATCTCACATACTTCTGGAACACATCTTGTTCTGCTGAGACCCTGCTTGTCCTTCAAGGCCCATCTCCAATGCCAGAGCCTTTATTCGCTCTTCCTCAGCCTGCCTGGTCCGAGGCCATTGCTTTCTCCTCCGCCCCCCCCCCCCCCATCTGATGGCTCTTCCACATCTAGAGAGAAGCGGACAGGTCTCCTCCTTGACAAGAGTGTGAGCCCCTGGAGGAAGGGTGTGTTTGGCTCACACACCCCATTCCTCCTTCCTTCCTATGCGCCAGGCCTTATTCTAGGATGTGGAGGGACAAAAATGGACGAGTCGCTCCTATTCCCTTGGAACTCAAGAGTTTAGAGATTCAGATAAATATCCCGCATGGTGGTGCTCACCCATCATCCCAGAGACTTGGGAGATGGAGGCAGGCAGATCACAAATTCGAGGCCAGAGGCAGCTTGTGTAACTTAGTGAAACTCTGTCTCAAAATAAAAAGTGAAAAAGGGGATAGGGGTGCAGCTCAGCAGGAGAGTGCTTGCAAAATATGTGCATGGCCCTGGGCTTAGCCCCATGGTACTGGAAAGAAAGAGAGAAAAAGAAAGAAAGAAAGTAAGAAAGAAAGAAATAAAGAAAGAAGAAGAGAAGGGAAGGGAAGAAGGGAGGAAGGAAGAAAAGAAAGAAAGTAAGAAAGAAAGAAAGAAAGGAGAAAAGAAAAGAGTAAAGAAAAGAAGAAAAGAAAAGAAAGGAAGAGAAAGAAAAGAGACACAGGTAACTACCAAAGGCAGGGATGATGGGCCGTCAGCTTCTGAATACACCGTTCTCATCCACTGGAGCCTCTCAGAACCCATGGGCCTGGACTCTCCTTTGTAGTCTCCTTGTTTCAAAACAGAGAGGAAGACTCATTCCTCACCAGGGCAAGGGGCCATCTCAGGACCCAGCTGGAGCAGAACTCACCTCCCTGTGAGAGAGGGAAGGGGCACGTAAAAAACACGTAGATGAGCAGCTTAGTCACCGAAGCAGAAATAAGTCACTACCCATGTGATCACTGAGAGGGTTAGACACCATTTCTCTGTCCCCTGGGGAATGTGCGTGGGCATGACTGTGTGCGTGCGCATACGTGTGTGTCTGAAGAGAGGCAGCGATTGGAAATCCGTGCCACTCTGAGCCCTCCTCCAATGTGACACCCATGGGGCGGGCCTGGCTCTGGCTACTCAGCGTGGCAAGCATTCTTGCAAGCCTTCTTAGCCTTCAGAGGAAGCGCAAGAGGAAAGATGGCGATCTGCGGTGTCTGTCCCCAGAGCTGGCAGGTGAGCCTGCAGTGGGCAAAGATGTAGCTGTGGCTTTGTTGGTGTCCTGAGGAGGGGAGAACCTGCCCATGGCCTTGGGGAAATCACCTTGCAAAGGGTGGTCAGCATCAGGCTCAGAGACAGGAGCCTGGTGTGTGAGTGCCTGGGTTCGAATCCCGGTTCTGTCCCCCGAGTCTTGTGGCAGTTACATTAAAGGCTCCAGGCTCCAGTTTCCTAGCCTGCCAAATGTACCCTCGGAGAGCTTCTGTAAGGCTTACATATCCAGGGCTCCGCATAGCACGTGTCACAGAGTGGGTACTGCACAAACAGAAGCTGCTTTCATGACCATTTTATTTAGAGTTGTTGTTGTTGTTGTTAGGTGCCGTCGAGTCAGTATCCAACTCATAGCGACCCCACCTACAACAGGCGAAATGCTATTGTCAGTGCTTCTTTGTTGTTCATAGGGTTTTCAATGGCGGGTTAATTTTTGGGAGTGGATTGCCAGGTCCTTCTCCCTTATTTAGAGTAGGATGAAGTAGATACGACGTCCCACCCCCTCCTTGTCCATCTAGTCACTCCAGATCAGACTCAACCACAGACCATGACAGCATTGAAGCACACGCTTCCTTCCTGGGTACCGCCGTCTCTCCCCTTGCACTGATTTTGAAGACTTCCCAGGACCCTCAGCTGCCCTGGACCCTCTGCTTTCCACTTGGCTGGTTAGGTGAGGTGCTTCTGCTGGGCGCTTATCCGGGGATGCCCACGCCAGACAGACGCCAGCTTGGAGTAAGCCTGCCCCTCACCGTCTCTCAGCAGCTCTTTGAGGACAGAAGCAGATTCTAACGGCCTCTGTCATCCTTGCCTCCCTCCCTCCCTTCCTCTCTCCTACCTTCCTCCGCCTGCCTTCCTCTCTTCCCTTGCTATTTCCCTGTCTTCCTTCTTTCTTTTTTCCCCTTCTCTTTTCCTTCCTTCCTTCCTTCTTTCCTTTCTTTCTTTCCTTCTTCTTCTTTCTTTCTTTCTTTCTTTCTTTCTTTCTTTCTTTCTTTTCTATCTTTTCCTCTTTCTTCCTTTTCTTTATTTCTTGCCCTTCCTGCCCTCCTTCCTTCTCTCTCTCTCTCTCTCTCTGTCTGTCTTTTTTTAAAACAATATCCTCTGGTATGGCAGACACATAACATAGTTCATCTTTTGGTACGATTCTCTTGAAAGGTGTTCTTAGTTGGACTGAGGTAGAGTTAAATCATGGCAATAAGTTAACAGAGTTTTTGTTTTGTTTTGTTTTTGTTTTTTTAAATTATTGTAGCCTGGAATTCTTACTTTTTTAAAATTATGGTGACACTTTGGACACCCTAAGTTGGCTAGACAGAGAAATCTGGGGGTGGGAGATGTGAAACTGGCCCAGCATCTTTCCTGCTGCCACTTGGAATCACCCTGCAAAGTAACCCAGAACCCCACTTTTGTAAAAAATAGCCTCGGTGCTGAGACCCACTGAACAATCTTGCTTTTCTGCACCCCACAAAGATGATGTGAAATACAATTAGCATGATCTGTTTCAACCAATTTCGAGTGACTACTATTTTTGTATAAAAAAAAGCCTGCAGCCATAGCCCTGTGGTATCCGATCCCGTCAGATCTCGGAAGCTAAGCAGGATTGCGCCTGGTTGGTACCTGGATGGGAGACCACCTGGTAACACCAGATGCTGCAGGCTTGGGAGAAGGACCTGGCAACCCCCTCCCAAAAATCAATCTGCCATTGAAAACCCTATGAACAGCAGAGAAGCACTGACAATAGTGTTTCCCCTGTTGTACAGAGGGTCACTATGAGTCGGATACCGACTCGACAGCACCTAACAACAACAACAACAACTATTTTTGTATACTAAAACTTGATATTTGTCATGTCTTGGAGTTTTGAGCAAAAATAAAATTTGGGTTTTAGTTTATGAGTATGAAGCCATCTTGTAGTAGTGTCCCTTGAAAGATGTATATCTTTACATTTGGTTGAATTGAGTTTTTGTAGATATAATTTGCTCATGTTAGAGCAGGCTTGGAAAGGGGCAGATAAGGAAAGGGGGGGGAAGACAAGCAATAAACAAACTGGGAGGTTGAATAAGCTACAGCATTATCAGTAGCATGTTATTTTACCAACAATATTTATGAGAATCGTATTTGCGACATGGGGCATATTCTCTTCTTACCCATGGTACAGATGGGAAGATTGGGGTGCTGGGGGGCAGATCTGGCTCTTCTGGAGAACCCTAGTATTTCTAGATGCCACACATAGAGCTATTCAGACTGCCTCTCATCGGAGGTAGTGAAGGGACAGGGCATCAGGAAGGGGTGCAGGTGAGCTTGAGGTAAATGCAGAAGATGGTTGGCACTGGGTCCACAGAGGGCAAAACCTGAACAGCTGTTGGCCAGCTGCCACAACAGCTGTTGCAACTAGCAGCACCCCTCCTCCTGTGCTCCCCGGCCGCTCCCAGTTGCTGTCTAGGAGGTGGTCCGGTCTGTTTGAGCTCAACTGCCTGGATCTCCAGGAAAACCTGTGCTGGTGTCGCCAAAGCCACCCCTGTGGAGAGGCCCCTCCACCACAGGCCCATTCTCCTGCTTCCTATTGTTCACCTGAGAGGCTGCCACATAGGCGGTGCAGTACAGGTCATGGTTTGTTCTGGGAGTGCTGACCCTTCCAGGGGCCCTTCTGCCCACTGGCCCCTGGACGGAGCTAGTGCACAGCCTGGAGTGAGGTACCCAATAATGCCGGGCATCAGGCCCACAGCTCCTACTTAGGAAGGGTCACTGGACTCATTGGTGGGGCACAGGATATCAGAAGAATGTCCGAGGGCCTGAAGGGAAGCACTGACCCTGCGGGCCCTGGCAGAGCAGACCCCGTGCATGGAAGTCCTTATCTCGGCCCTCCCAGCTCCCTTCCCACACAGCCACCCATGCCTCTGAGTGATCAGGTGGAAGTCCAGGTCATCTGAAATTAACCAGGCCGTTTTCTCAAGGAAAGGGTTTAACCTGAAGAAGGGTGTGTGTTGCGGGGAGGGTAACACGCCTCTGTGCCTCTTGGCTTCCTACTTCCCTTTGTTAGTCATACCCTTGCAATTATCCTCTCGTCTTTTTATTTACATTGGCTTTTCTATTCATGTATTCAGTCGGATCTACAATCAAACGCATCATCTATTTATAAATCCAGGTTCAGAATCCCTTATTGGGAAGGCTTGGGAAGAGAAGTGTTTCAGATGTCAGGTGTTTTCAGATTTCTAAAAATATTTGCATATACATGATAGGATGTCTTGGGGATGAGACTTAAGTCTAAACAGAAAATTCACTTATTTCTCACATACATTTTATACACATACCCTGAAGCTAATGTGACATGATATTTTAAATAATTTTGTGCAAGAAACAACGGTTTTTTTTTTTTTACTTTTTTGAAATAAAGTTAGAAAATTTATTAGCCAGGGGTAAGGGACAATATATGCTTTAGGGCAAGCCGGGGTGCTCAGAAAGAAAAGTGCTTTAAAAAAGAATCACAGTACATGTCCCAGACATGGACGCAGGCGTCTCAAGAGAAAGCCTAAACAAAGTTTTATAGGGTAGAATTTTCCCCTGTGTGTCATGTTGATGTCCAAATGGTTTCAGATTTTGGAGCGTTTCAGATTTCCTGATTAGAGATGCTCACTCACATTTCTGAGAGACCCCTCTGGGCGCCACAAGGAGAACAGATGATAAAATAGGCCAAAGCTGGGAGATCAGCTAAGAGTTGTACACGGTCCATTTGTTGGAGTCTGGTACACAGATATTATACGTGAGGGGATTCATTTATTTTTCCAGGAATTGTTGTTGTTGTTAGGTGCCATCGAGTCATGTCTGACTCATAGAGACCCTCATAGGATTTTCAATGGCAGATTGTTTCGGGATTGCCTTGGGAGTGGGTTGCCACATCCTTCTCCCATTTTTGTGGTATGGGGAATAGAACTCGGGACCTCAGAGACTGCAGAGCAGTGCTCTACCAACTGAGCTAAATCCCAGCCCCATTTCCAGGAATATACCTGGAGAAATAAGCTGGAACTCCAGATCATCCTGAGGGCCAGACAACTGACATTAGATTCTCGTTCACAGATAGTGAGAAGACACTGTGTAGGGCGAACACCTCCTTGTCCAGCCCAGATGTTCAGTCGGGAGGCGCTGCAGTGCACACAGATATTTAAACGCGAGTCACTCAGGACCTTTGGGTGCGAGGCAGACTCCTGCACCCTCAGGAACACCGCGAGAGGAGAAGTAGAGAAAGGAAAAGCCTTGGGTGCTTTTGCCTCACAGGGACCAAAAGCAGCTCTTTATTATCTCTTTCTCTCTCTGCCCTGACAAGGGCAGAGAAAAACCCAAACAAGTTTTGTGGGGTCCTTTGTTCGGGTGCCAACTCTATGTGGGGCGAGGGGAAGAAAGGAAAATCCTCTCTCTCTCTGCCCTGAGAAGGGTGGGGAGGAAGCCAAGGAAGTGTTACAGACTGCGTGTTAGCAGCTCTTTCTGCTGCCTCGGGGGCGGCTATGGCTTTTCTGCCTCCGGTGCTGGGACCAGAGACTGTCCTCAGCTTTTTGTCCCTAGGCACCAGGCAAAGGAACTGTCCTCAGCTTGCTTGTGGTCCTTGAGAGAGCTGTCTAGTTGTCCTGTCTCAGTGGTCATGAGGAGAGATGCTTCCATGTTGCTGGTTGAATCCAGAGAGTTCTTTCTTCCTCAGTGGTCAGATGGAGAGAGTTCCCAGAAGGAAGCTGGCAGCTAGCAGCCAGCAGTGTCACCATCAGCAGCCCATCAGCCACCAGCCACCTCATAGCTCTCAGCGTTATCATGAGTAGCTATAGCTCTCCATCAGCAACAGCAGCAGCAAGCATGACCAGCCACCTTACCATCAGCCCCACATACAGAGCAAGCTTTGTTTATCTAGTCCTCGGGTAACTGCCTTAACTGCCTCAAGATGGCAACCAGGTGGGGGTGCGAGGAGCTAGGTGCAACCAATTTAGAAGAGACATTCAAATAAAGACTAAAACCAGAGGTCACTCCTTGGATAATCAAGGGGAGATCCTTGATTACCAATCAGGGGACAAGATGAGGGTTGGATAATTCCCTACAACATTGGAAGATTTCAGCAGTTAAGTGATAAGATCATTGTTTAGCTTATGGAATCCACAAAGGAACAAGAGGGTTCAGAGCCTGGGACTTGAGGGGCGTGGGTCCTGCTTCCACCGGTCACCATCTCTGAAACCTTGAGCAACCGTTGGGTCACTCTGGACTTTACTTTGTTATCTGTAGTTTGTTCATTTGCTCATTTGTTCCCTGCACAAGATTATGATGAGGATGACATTCTAGGGATATAATTACTACTACTACTACTACTACTACTACTGATGATGATGATGATAATAATAGGCTTTCAGGAAATTATACCCCAGAGTTAACTTCAGACGCTGGCCTGTTGGGTACTCCACAGTCTCTGCAGCCTGGTCTTATGGACTTGTGAGCTGTCGTGCAGATGTCGTAGTTGCCACTGTGGCTTGCCATGGTGATGTCAGTGGAGGACTAACGACTGTTCAGGCACAGGAAGAAGCAGTAGAAAAAATGCTGGTCCAGGGGATGGAGAAATCTCTGTGAAAAAGGAAAGAAGCTGGATGAAAATGTTGGCGAGAGGGCTCAACGACAGGCTATGCTAAGGAGCCCCATGGAATTAGGGGATACTTGACAGCTCACATATCGGAATTGAGGCGTGGGAAAGAATTGAAATGTTAGGGGCTTTAGTTTCAAAGAAAAGAAAGAGGATGAGTGGTATGAAATGGGGGGTCAGGGGGCAGGGGAGGTGGTTTTAGGAGGAAGATGGTAAGTTTGGACATTGTCAGCCTCCTACACTGTGAGAACAGTGAGTGCTACCTTGCAGGCACCAGGACACAGCGGATGGGACACAGTATGGGTTGGGTTTAGTTGAGGTCACCATGGCGCATGAGTTTATCCTGAAAGGACATTTTAGATGGGGCTGTGGAGAAAGTAGGGTTTTGGGGAGAAGATGGGGAGAGGGATAAAGACAGGGATGTGACAGTATCACAGGTAAGGGGAAGGGCTGAAAGGAGACACAAAGGAGGCCTAGAGTCAGACAGAGAAGGGCCGGGAACACAGAAGACAAAGGCACAGTTTTATAAAGGATTTTGTTTGTGGTTAGGTGCCTCCAAGCCGAGTCTGACTCATAGCAACCCTCATACGGTTTCAGCAGCTGGTTGTGTGGGAATTGTTTCGGGAGTGGATTGCCACATCTTTCTCCCATATAAAGGATGTTGTTGTTGTTAGGTACTGTCGAGTCATGTCCGACTCATAGCAACCCTCATAGGGTTTTCAATGGCTGATTGTTTTGGGATTGCCTCGGGAATGGGTCACCAAGTCCTCCCATTTTCGCGGTGCTGGGAATCGAACTTGGGACCTCAGAGACTGCAGAGCAGTGCTCTACGAACTGAGCTAAATCCCAGGCCATATAAAGGATATCATGGTCAAAAAAGCTGAGAAGAATGAGATGCCACCCAAGCCACTGTATTTGAGTTTGGGAGCAATGGGGGGGGGGGGGAGAGAGAGAGAGAGAGAGAGAGAGAGAGAGAGAGAGGAAGAAGAGGAGCAAGAGGAGAGAAAGGCGGGGCATGGAAGACGTTGAGAGCACAGGTCCCATTCAGAAGTGGTGGTGGGAATCTCAGAGGTTGAAGAAAGGTGAAAATGGGTGAAAAAGCAACGACCTTGGACCCAGGCTTGAAGATGTAAGCAGGGAAATGATGGAGGCTGGATGGCAGGAAGGTAGCTGGGGATGGAAGTATAAGTGAGGGCTGATTCCTGGGATCCCTAGATACATCAGTGAGGAAGGGGGAAGGGAAGGGGCGACTAGAGGCTCCTGGCAAGCAGCCGGCAGCTCTGACATTGACCGAGCCACAGGAACTCTAAGCAAGGATTCTTTCCCTACAGGCTCTTGCATCTCTGGCCGCCTCCTGATGCTTTTGACCTGAAGCAATAATAAATCACGCTAAAATATCTCCTGTGACTAAATGCTCCTTTTAAGGCAAACTGTCATAAACAAATTGATTTATGACCAGAAAATGAAAACCTTACCTTCATGAAATAATCTTTCTTTCATCCTGGCGGGCCACATTGGTTGCTGAGATTTCCCAGGACTTCATAATGGACCTTTTATTTGGGCCATGGATTTTAAACTGCTCCAGCCAAGCACCTCATTCTTCACAGCTTCAATGAATTGTGCCTCTTCACATGTCTTGGTCATATGGATTCCCCCTCGGAATCAAGACATCTTGCTTTCATTATTAGCTGGCTGAAGAAGAAATTGACTTTTTTCCTGCCCAGTGCTGGAAACAGAACCCAGAGCCTTGTACATGCGAGGCAAGTGCTCTAGGAATTGACTTCTGAGCCCGAGACACTCACTCTGCACTTATTTGGAATCAACAAGATCTCCTGCTCATTACCAAGGCAAATAAAAATGTTTTGGAGTCTCCTACAGTCTGAAATTTTGGAATAGTGTCCATGGACAATAAAAAAGGTATTTTTTTCCCTTCAGTTGTGTGAGGTCTTTTAGGGGTACACTCCCCTGATCTGTGTTTCACAGTCGTTTTCAGAGAATCTGGCATAGCGGTGAGAATTTTGAGAATGAACTTTAATGTATTTTGAACCCATGTTCCTTTTGCTCAGTTGTAGTCAATCCAGGGTCCATCTCCGTGTGTGGTGGTGTCGTTGTTAGGTGCTGTCTAGTCAGTGTCCGGGCTGGGATTTAGCTCAGTTGGTAGAGCACTGTGCTGCAGTTTCTGAGGTCCCAAGTTCAATTCCCAGCACCGCAAAAATGGGAGAAGGACCTGGCAATCCACTCCCAAGGCAATCCCGAAACAGTCAGCCATTGAAAACCCTATGAGGGTCACTATGAGTCGGATACCGACTTGACGGCACCTAACAACAACAACAAGTCAGTGTCCAACTCATAGGGACCCTGTGTACAACAGATGAAACACTATTGTCAGTGCTTCTCTGCTATTCATAGGATTTTCAATGGCTGATTCTTTTTTGGGAGTGGGTTGCCGGGTCCTTCTCCCAAGCCTATGGCACCTGATGTTCCCAGACGGTCTCCCATACAAGTACTAACCGGGTCCAACCCTGCTTAGCTTCTGAGATCTGACGGGATGGGAGGCCACTGTGGTACAGCTGCAGACTCTCAATAGGTACGCCATTTTAAAAGAAAGCAACACATTCCTTTCATAGCTTAGGACAACCAACCCCCAAAAGATGGGTGGTCTGGCTTCCCTGCCATGCCACAGCATGGTTTCCCTTAAACTAATGAGAACACGTTAAGATGGGTGAGTTCCCTGGGCCCTCGGGGTCACCAGCTAATCACATGGTCTATGCACTGCAAACTGAAGTCCTACAAGGGTTCAGGAACATTCTGTCTCCACGATGCTGGGGGCAGCACCTCACCCCTGCTGGGTGAGACAGTAAGGCTTCTATCCATTCCACCTCCCCGTTTCCAGTCCTGTGCCTGTCAACGTACCCCATGATAATGAGCCAGCTGGCCACAGGTGAATTGCCTTCCTGCCTGCTGGATGACAGCTGTGTCAGATTCCTGGGTACCTGGGCCTCTGCCAACCCCCCTGCTCCTCAGGACTGGAGGATGGAGAGACACACTGTCCCCACCTAGGTGAATCTCTGATCTTACAGAGAAACTACATTGTGCCTGTGGAACCCTATATTTGATATGGTTCTCCGTTAGAAAAAATAAAAATGTTGGGTCCAAAATGCTTTCTTTGCAACAGTTTCCCTCACTTATACATGTGGACTAGGGAATATTTTGAATTTATATGTACAGAGTAGAGAAATAAAGCAATTACCCAAGATCGGGGGCTGGGGGGAGAGTGGGGAGATACTTTTTTGTTTGAAGTGTTCAGATACTTGAAAGCAAAATATGTATGTGGGGAGGAAAGGGCAAACTTGGATTACAAGGATAATTGCCTCAATTCACTGCTGCACTTTGTATGGGTAGACACAGAAGGGTTCAGTATTTAAAGTATCCAGTATCCTCCAAAAGGCAGCCCCAGCCTTTGTGAGTTCACTTTACGCTAAGAAGCAGTGTCCGGAACCCCTGGACCTAGGCCAGCACCATTGTCTGCAGTCCATTTTCGTGTCACCAAAGCCAGAGAGAAATTCATTTTTAGGATACTGTGTTTTTCTGAGGGGCCTTCCACATGGAAGCATGGGAAGGTTGAGATTTCATGCTATTTGTGACAAGCCTTCAGGCTGTGTCTTGAGGGAGGAAAGGAGGACGTTAAGTAACAGCAATACCTGTAAAACTCAACTTTCAAAGGCCCGCAGTTTTAGGTTTGCAGAATATTAGCATATACCTTTGACTATGTGTAAGAACTCTGTTGAATGGTAAATGCTATTCAAACTGGTAAGGCTTTTTATCTATAATGGACTCTTAAGAGTATCTCAGACGTTGTAGAAAATGGTATTGCCACTTCTAACTTGTTGAAAAAAATCCTGGAAAAATGTTTTAGGAAAAAAGGAAAAAACTCTTTAGAAAGGGAGGGCAAACATCCTGGAGCAGGTAAATGAATTCCTTAAACATCTCTTTCATAGAATGATGATTTCCTTAAGAAAAGCAAGGGGGAAAAGATCAGGTCTTTTTGCAGATGAAATGTAGTAAAACAGAACAGCGCAAGATAGGAATAAAGTATATGAATATAGTTTGTGTTGAAATTAGAACTAGAGCCTGATGGAGGACAAAAATAATCTTTTAAGGGACCGCTTACTCACTACAAGGATAGATTTCTCCTGCTAATCCCCCCTTTAAAAAAACAAACAAACAAACTCCTAGTGTTTATTCACAAGCATTCAAAAATGATTAACCATTTTCTACAACTAAGTAGGAGGACCAAGAACATTAGCATATCATTGTGTTGACAGGTTTAGGGCATCAGGGTTGACTCATGGACCCTAGTGAATAGATGAAAGGGAAGTTGTTATTAGGTGCCCTTAAGTCATGTCCAACTCACAGCAACCCTTATAGGATTTTCAATCCTGATTGTTTTGGGATTGCCTCGGGAGTGGAATGCCATGTCCTTTTCCTGTTATTTCGGTGCTGGGAATTGAACCCGAGACCTCAGAGACTGCAGAATGGCACTCTACCAACTGAGCTAAATCCCAGCCCAAGAAAGGGAAGAGCCCTGCTTAAATACAGCACAGAGCTGCCAGACCAAGAAGAAGAACCAACATTCAAAGGGTCCCAGGCCATGCTGAAGGTGGGTTTCAAAACCAAAATTTTGACATGGATAGGCAGACTCAAAGGTGGAGGCGCTGGAAACCAGCAGGTGCAGAGCAAGAGATGGGTTTATGGGCTGAGGTCTTTATTGGAGTCCAAGTGATTACGCAAACAGCTTTCATTATCAGGGAGGCAAGGGGAGTGCGGGTCTGGGAATCTGGCGATAAAACCTTTGTCCTTGTATTCAGCATACAAAAGAATTTATACCTGACACTAAATTTACAGTAGAGAGAATAGATAAGATTTATTAAAGGAATAATTTAAGGAATAATTACAGGGAAAATAAGCACTTGGAGAAGCTTAGATCGATCTGCAAAGGAACTTGGAAACACCTGTGTTCCCAGGGTAAATCAGGCATAAGGATGTTTCTATTCCCCAAGAGACTGGACTGGGATTTAGCTCAGTTGATAGAGCTCTGCGCTGCAGTCTCTGAGGTCCTGAGTTCAATTCCCAGCACCGCAAAAGTGGGAGAAAGACCTGGCAATCCACTCCCAAGGCAATCCGGAAACAGTCAGCCATTGAAAACCCTATGAGGGTCGCTGTGAGTCAGATACCGACTCAACGGCACCTAACAACAACAACAATTCCCCAAGGGAAGGTAAAGAAGCCAGAGGAAACAGGAGAGTTAAGCAGGCCTTTAGAAGGGAAAGTACGTTGGATAGAGAAGATGATAGGCCTGAGAGAGGAGAGAGGCATACACAGGGTGGCTGGAGAGAAGAACTGGGGGTATGGAGGAGAGAGAGAGAGGGAGAAAAGAAGAAGAGAGGAGAGAGAGACAGAGATAGAGACTAGGCACATGGTCCTTCTAGTTTTATTCAAAGTAGGGCATGACCAGTGTGACATCATTCTAGTGTGACATGGGCCAAGGGTCTTTGTTTTGTAAATGGATTAATGCCTTGGGTAGGGTATGGGACCCATTAGAAAATGTCCTTTCCAATGTCCTCAGAGATGCATGTGGCTTCATTCATCATGGCAGAACGTCAGGAGCCATTTTCAATCCTGTTTATCTCCATAGTGCCTGCTAATGCCTAAGCTAATTACTTTACAATATCTCTCATGGAGTTCTAATTGGGGTGTGCAGAACAAGCAAGTACACCTACCACAGGGTCACCCTGTCACTGAGAAATGGTCACGGCAGTGCTTCTGTACAGTCCAGGCAGGGTGTGGGGTGAGCAGGGCAAGTCAAGTAGGTTGTGTCTATACATGGTGGTTACCAGAGGGAGGTGGCCATCAGGACATGGTTGTTTAAGGCAGATGTCTGAATCGGCCACCATGGGGACATCGGAGGAGACAGAGACATAGAATTTATGTCAATAGTGGCTAAGCCCCACTTCTGGTACGAGAAAATTAAACCTAAATTCAAAATGGATACCGAGGCAATATAAAATTATCAGAGTTCACTGCAACATTCATGAGATGATGATTTACAGTTTTCTTTCATTGCCAAATGTTTGTCTGGCAGTTCTTAAAAGAAGAAATACAAATGGCCAATAAACACATGAAAAAATGCTCAACATCCCTCGCCATTAGGGAAATGCAAATCAAAACAACATTGAGATTCTATCTCACTCCAGTAAGAATGGCCAAAATCAACAAAACAAATAATAAAATATACTGGCGAGGATGTGGAGAAAAAGGAACACTTTTACACTGCTGGTGGGACTGTAAATTAGTTCAATCGCTTTGGAAATCAACATGAGGATACCTTAGAAAACTAAGAATAGAACTGCCATAGAACCTAGCTATACCAGCCCTGGGAATATATCCAAAAGAAGATAAGTTATCACAGCACAGGGACACCTGCACTTCCATATTGAATGCAACACTCTTCACAATTGCAAGAGTCTGGAATCTACCAAGATGTCCACCAAAGAGGAGTGGATTAAAATATTATGGTACATATACATAATTGTTAGGTGTTGTCGAGTTGGTATCCGACTCATAGCGACCCTACATACAACAGGTGAAACACTATTGTCAGTGCTTCTCTGCTGTTCATAGGGTTTTCAATGGCGCACTGATT
The DNA here is from genome assembly GCA_007922755.1 of Pedetes capensis. NCBI lineage: Eukaryota > Metazoa > Chordata > Mammalia > Rodentia > Pedetidae > Pedetes > Pedetes capensis. The sequence goes on along the minus strand of VMDO01006255.1, from coordinate 11,659 downwards.
TTTGGGAGTGGGTTGCCAGGTCCTTCTCCCAAGCCTACAGCACCTGGTGTTCCCAGGCGGTCTCCCATCCAAGTACTAACCAGGCCTGACCCTGCTTAGCTTCTGAGATCTGACAGGATTGGATGCCACAGGGCTACAGCTGCAGGCATATGCACAATGGAATATTATTAAACCATAAGAAGAATGAGATTATGGCATTTGCAGCAAAATGGATGGAACTGGGAAGCATCATTTTAAGCGAATTAATCCAGAATCAAAAAGAGAAATACCATATGTTCTCACTCATATGTGAGAGCTAAATCTAACTTTGAGAAAGAAAAATGATTATACATACTTAGATATATCTAAATGAACAACCATACCTATCTAAGAAGGGAAAATACTAGCAAATCAGAAAGGGGTGGGAGGGGATATGTGAGCAGGAGAGAGATTGGGGAAAATGGGAAGGGGAGGGGAAATATTGTGGAGCGGTGAAGAGGGAGAGGAAAATCTTAAAATACATGATGCAACTATGGGAACACATGAAGATAAATTAATGAGAATATAATCCATGATGGCACATAACTTTCACTGTATCCTAATCAAAATTCCTACTTTTTTCTTTTTCCTCTCCAATTTATACTATTCTGTAAATTACATAACATGATCAATTTGTAAGCAAAAGTGATTTAATAGTCGCATAATCCACATAGCAAATGTCTTACAACTCTGTACCCCACTAACATTTATAAATAAGAAAGGAAAGAAAAAAAATATTTGGTTTTCATGTCATGGTGATGCTGGTCTCAAAATGAATTTGAATGTAGCTATGGTTTGAATGTGTTTGTCTCCTCCCAAATCCCCACTGAAATATATCTCCAGTGCTTCTGTATTGGGAGATGGGGCCCTTGGGAGATGATGGAATCATGGGAAGGTGCCCTTTTTAAGGGACTTGATGGAAGAAGTTCACCCCCTTTAGCCCACCTGGCTTCTGCCATGGAGGATGCAGCATTGCTTTCTTTCAGACAATGCATACACAAGGGGCTATGTTGGAAGCAGAGGCAGATCTTCATCAGACAATCAAACGTGCTGGTGCCTTGGTCTTGGCCTTCTCAGCTTCTGGAACCACAAGAAATACATTTCTGGTCTTTATAAATTGCTCAGTCTCAGGTATTTTGTTGTAGCAGCACAAAACTAACCAAGACAGAAATATTCAATACTTTTCTATTTTCTGAAGGAAATTTGGGCGATAGGTAACCTTTATCCTTTACATGTTTGGTAAGATCCAAGTCTGGAATTTCCTTTATGGAAAGGTTAAGCGTAAAATCAATTTCTTTGGTGGCTGTGCAGTCTTTTAGCTTTTCTATTTCTTTGTGAGTTGCTATCAGTAATGTATATATTTCAAGAGATTTTTCCATTTTATCTAGGTTGTAGAATTTATTAGATTAATGTATTCCTAATATTACTTTTAATGTCTAGGATCTGTAATTATACTTATCTCTCTACTTCATGCTAGTGATTTCTGTCTTCCTTTTTGTCTTGGTCAATCGGGTTTGAGTGTGTCACGTTTATTGTTTTTTTCAAAAAAAAATCAACATTTCGTTTCACTAAATTTCTCTATTATTTCTCTGTGTTCTGCTTCATTCCTTTAGCTATGTTCCACAACTTAATTATTTGGAGATTCTCCAGGTATTATTTTGTTATTGGTGTGTAATTTACTTTCATTATGATTAGAGAGTATATTTTATATAGTTTAATTATTATAAGGGGGCTGGGATTTAGCTCAGTTGGTAGAGCACTGCGCTGCAGTCTCTGAGGCCCCGAGTTCAATTCCCAGCACCGCAAAAAATGGGAGAAGGACCTGGCAATCCACTCCCAAGGCAATCCCGAAACTGTCAGCCATTGAAAACCCTATGAGGGTCGCTATGAGTCGGATACCGACTTGACGGCACCTAACAACAACAACAATTATTATAAACTTACATAATTTTAATGGCCCAATATATGCACTATGTTCTGCATGACTCTTGCAAAAATATTAATATACTTTGCCTGGAATATTCTATAAAAATCAATTAGGTTAAGTTGGTCAACAATATCTACTTATTCTATCAACTATTGAGGGATGTTAAAATCTCAAAGCTTCTGTCACTTTTTGATTCTCTAATTTAAAGCTATACAAACAAACAATTTAAAGCTGTATTACTAGGTGCATATATCTTTAAGATTTCATATATAATGAATCTATTATTTCATCCTTGTGAAAAACTCCATATTTAAGCCTACTATTTTGTTACTTGTTTTCTGTTTATCATAGAGCCTTCTTTTGTATTAATTGTATATTCTGCTGAAGTCTATTTTTTCTCTCATCTGTTGGCTTATTACCTATACCTCTTTCTTTTCTTTCTTTTAGTTGTTCATCTGAGGATTTCTATATGCATCCTTAACTTACTACAATCTAACTTGAATTAGCATTATACCACCTAAACCACTCCATTTGCTTCTATCTTTTATTCTATTGTTGTCTTATTTAGCTCAGTTGGTAGAGGGCTGCGCTGCAGTCTCTGAGGTCCCCAGTTCAATTCCCAGCACTGCAAAAATGGGAGAAGGACCTGGCAATCCATTCCCAAGGCAATCCCGAAACAATCTGCCATTGAAAACCCTATGAGGGTCGCTGTGAGTTGGACACGACTCGAAGGCACCTAACAACAACAACAACAACAAATTGTTGCCTAACATTTTCCTCCCCATTGCCTCACTCAGTGCTGGAGATGGAACCCAGGGCCTCATTCATAGTATGCAAGAGCCCTAACACTGAACTATATCCCCAGCCCCATTTCCCTCCTTAATAAAGCCCACAATGTAATGTTATTTTTGCTTTAAGCGGTTATCTCTTAAAGAAATTGAAAATAGAAAAAAATAGTTGCAGCAAAGTTACCTCTTCTGGTGCTCTTTATTTCTCCATGTAGATTCAACCTATTACCTGATGGCATTTCTCTTCATCTAGAACTTCCTTTAATATTCTGTTAGTTGGTTTATGCTAGAAACAATTTCAGTCAGCTTTGGTTTTCTGAAAATGTTTTATTGCTCAATTTGGGTGGATATTTTCTTTGAATGTACTCTCACAGGCTTTGTGCCCATCTTTTGACAATATGAAGATGTTTGAGTATTGTGTTCCGCCTTGCATTACTTACTGGTGAGAGAAGTCTGCCACCACGAGTATTATTGTTCCCTTGTATGTAATGTGGATTCATTAAGGATGTCTGTGTAAAACATTGGCTTAGATTTATAGATAGAATAATGAAATGTTTGCCTAGAGTTATTGATTATGAAAAATTGAACCTTTTATAAAGTCTTTTATTTTTAGTGTTCTACTAGTTCAAAATAGTATTTCCCCCAATTTCACTGATGTGCAAGTTTATTGACCTTATATGAAGTAATCAGTTAGAATAGTTTCTACTTTTAAAACACTGGAATAATTGGGTCAGTTTCAAACTATGTATCTCTATGTAGGTATTGACATGCATATGACAATGGTGGAAGAACAACATGGACTTCAGAATATTTTTCTAGAGTTTAGTTGTCCAGTATCCATTTCAAGAGTTGAATTGATAATTATTCTTTGGTTCAGGTGTGAGGTGAGGGTTTAGACTGAAAAGACACTATTATTCAAGGTAGAGAGTTTTCCATGATCTCTAACTATATCTAAAGAGGACTTTTTGATGGATGACAATTAATAATAATAATAAAGAGACAGGTTAAAGTATTAAATGGAAGTAAACACAGTTATCCCTCAAATGAAATGTTAATATAATAGGTACATTTTTAAATGACCTGGTTTTGAGACAATTGACTGCAAAAGATGACACTGGGGAATTCTTTTGGGGGGCGGATGTCTAATATTAGCATTATACTTATGTTAAAAATAAAAGCTTGTTCTTATTATTGTTAGGTGCCATTGAGTAAGGTCTGACTCACAGAGACCCTGTGTACAGCAGAATGGAACACTCCCCAATTCTGTGCCATGCATATGATCTTCCTTACGTTTAAGCTCATTGTTGCAGTCACTGTGTCAATCCATTTAATTGAGGGTTTCCTTTTTTTGGTTGACCTGCCATTCTCCCAAACATGATGTCCTACTCTAGGGATTGGTCCCTCCTGACAACATGTCCAAATGACGTAAGACACAATCTAGCCATCCTTGCTTCCAAGGAGCACTCTGGTTGCACTTCTCCTGGGGCATATCTGTTGGTTCTTTTGGCAGTCTATGGTATAGTCAATATTCATCTCCAGAACCATCATTCAAAAGCATCAATTCTTCTCCTGTCTCCCTTACTCAATGCCCAGCTTTCACAACCATGATGCAACTGAAAATACCATGGCATGAGTCAAGCGCACCTTTCGTCTTCAATGTGACATCTTTACTTTTCAACACTTTAAAGAGGTCTTTTGCAAGAGCTTTTCCCAATGCAATGCAGTCTTTTGATTTCTTGACTGCTGCTTCCATGGGTGTAGATTGTAGAACCAAGTAAAGCAAAATCTTGGACAACCTCAATCTTTTCTCCATTCATCATGAAGTTGTGTACTGACCCACAGTGTACTGGCTCAGTTGTAAGGATTTTTGTTTTGTTGATGTTGAGGTGCAATCCATACTGAAGGCTATGCTCTTTGATCTTCATGAGTAAATGTTTCAATCTTCTTCAGTTTCTTCAGCAAGCAGAATTGTGTCATCTGCATAATACAGGTTGCTAATGAGTCTTCCTCCAATCCTTATGCTGAGTTCTTCTCCCAAAGTCCAGCTTCTCAGATTATTTGCCCAGCATAGAGATCGAAGAAGTACCATGACAAGATACAGCCTTGATGTACACCTTTCCTGGCTTTAAACCAGGCCGTGTTTAACCATAGAATATAAAAACCAAGAGTAAACCCTAATATAAACTATGGACTTTGGGTGGTGATGATGTATCCATGTAGGTTCATTAGATATAATAAATATGTAATTGTGATGTGTACGTATGATGCTGTTAGTGGGGGACATTGTGTTTGTATATGGTGGGGGGCTATGTAGTAACTCTGTGTACTTCAGTTTTGCTTTAAGAATTGCTCTATTAAAGGAGTCTAAAAAAATTTAGTAAAAGACTAGATTTCGAGCACTTCTATAACTACTACTATAATTGGGACCTTGACTGCCCCTCAAAGACCAGTGTTAAAGGCTTGGTCCTGAGGATGGTGCTATTAGGAGGTGGCAGAACCTTTGCGAGGTAGATCTAGTGGTAGGGCCTTGAATCATTGGATGGTGTGTCCTTAAAGGGAATTGTCAAAATCCTGCCTCTTCCTTTTCCTCTTTTGCTCTCTGGCCATGAGGTAAGCAGTTTTCTCACTCTCCCTACTCCCTCCCACCACAATATGTTGCCTTGCCATAAGCCCAGAGCAACAGGGCCAACTGATCACAGACTGGAATCTCCAAAACCATGAGCCAAGATAAAACTTTTCTCTTTATAAATGAATCATCTCAGGTATTTTGTTATAGTGATTGAAAGCTGACTAACAGCTCTCAAACCTTATCTAAAAATTCCTTGTTATTCCCCATTCTTACACAAATTACTTTGTCTCAAGTCATGAAAACAAGCAGAAGTGGCTCTGCTGTCAGATGATTACTGGTCGTGAGGGTCCTAAAAAGAGGAAGAAGTGGGAAAAAGACAGTGAAAGCCAATAACACATATGCTATATACTACATGGAAGAGACTCAAATACTTGTGGCCTTATAGGTTGTCCAACTCCTCTCACACAGAGCCAGGGCCTGAGTGCCCAGTATAGGCCATTGTGTCTCCTCTTCCATGCAATCTTCCATATCTCTTCATGAGTTTTTCCCAGGCTACTTCACTTTCAGGCTTCTTTCTTGGCCCTGTCTCTATGCCAGGCTGCTGTCTCAGAGCAGGTAAGTCTGGTGGCCCCAGGCTCCTTGTCCTTGGAGGGTGACTACACTGATTCTACTACTTTGTGTCAGGGAGGACATATAAGTCCTTTTTCATTCCTTGCAAAGCAGATCCTGTCCTCAATTGATGCTAAATAGCATTGATCTGGCTGAAAAACTTCACAAGACCAAGGCAGGATGTTGTTGTTGTTAGGTGCCGTCGAGTCGGTATCCGACTCATAGTGACCCTCATAGGGTTTACAATGGCTGACTATTTCAGGATTGCCTTGGGAGTGGATTGCCAGGCCCTTCTCCCATTTTTTGCGGTGCTGGGAATCAAACTCGGGACCTCAGATACTGCAGAGCAGCGCTCTACTAACTGAGCTAAATCCCGAGTTCAAGGCAGGATAGAAAGAGGAAAATTTGGGGGACATGGAAAGGGAAAGAGCTTTCACCCCAGGACATGGTTTGAATCTCACCAGTTGAGAGTCAAGAACTTTGACACAACTACCAAGAAGACAGCTGTGAGGACTGCCTGCCGGGAGACATTATTTCTGAGGGACATTTTAAATATTGAAAACGTTAAGATAGCAAGAAACTATGCTTGGGGTCCAAATGTATGTAACCTTTACACTTTCCCTTGCTATCCCCTCTATAATTCTGTACTTCTTTGAAACATGCCCAGGCAACTCCCCACTGACTCTTCTTAAAGCGATACAATGTATAATCTCATGTTATTAAAAGGAAGTTTCCCCAATGGAAAAACCTAAAAGGTGGAACTTCCTCTTTTGATCTTTTTGGCACATCCTCAGCCTATTACAGGACCCTTCTAGGCTCACATCACACTAGGTACCCAGAGGTGGGTATCCAGGACTGACGTCACACACGGCACGCTCTAACTTAAATAAAACCGAAGGGAGCATGTGCATGGTCTTTTTGGCTTCCTCCTCTTTGCTCCCTTGGTGAGTCCTTGTCTGTCTCTTGGATAAATCTCTCTCTCTCTCTCTCTCTCTCTCTCTCTCTCTTTCTCTCTGAGTGCCCATATGTCTTCTAAAGTGTGTACATAATAAACACTATAGCTTTGTTTTACTCTCTGACTCGCCCGCACAGAGCTGTACTTCCCTGCTGTGCCACGGGTGACAAGACTTTCTGGGAGGCTTGAAAACAATGGGAGGAAAGCATACACAGAAAATGACTCAATCCCACCACTAATGAGGTAGTCAGGGCTCTAAATATCAAGTGTAACATCTTGTATAAGACACGGAATCACACTGGGGTATCTCCACTCCAGTCTTACTGAGGTGTGGACTGGCTCTCCTGCATTCCTTTCTGGCCAAACCCCACCTGATTTGCAAAGTGTCCCCCAATGGCTTGCAGAACACAGGAGCAAAGAACCAGGAGCCCAGGCCCAGAGGGACTCACACACATCCCTTCATTTCCTTAACCCACTAAATTCCCCCTAACCCTCCAGCCTGTTATGAACATGGGTTCCATTGCTTGGAGCATCCCTTTGCTTGAGACACTGCACCCTCCCCTGGCAGGCTGGGCCAGCATTTTTCCATTCTTTTGGTCTTCATTTTCCATGAACAAAAACCATCCAATTAAATATTTCGTTCCTTGTTGATTGTGTTTCTATACAGCAAGCTTTGAGATGCCAGGGACTCGGTTTTGTTCCCTATAAGCCCAGATATGAGATAGTTTTGGCACTTAGTCAATGCACGATAATTGTTGAATAATTGGGTTAATGAGCTAAAGTGGCCCAATCAAGCCATTTCCCATAAAAAGGACATTCTGCCCTGAATAGGAATCAAGCCTTGATATTAAAAGCAGAATCTGCTTACAGCTCCCAAGGGAGCATTTTTGGCCTAGCTTCAGAAAAACTTAAAGGGTAGTTCTCCGTAGGGCTTCTTGCTACACTGGGAAGGACATGGAGGCCACTTTCTTGCCTTCAGGCCATCAGATAGCATGGGCATTCTTGCCTTGAGCCACTGGATGGCTCTTGAGCTGAGTCGCTATTTCTGACCAATCAAAAGAAATCACCATGATCACTTAGGCTCCAGGAAGGTGCGCTGAGTCCACTTTGGTCCAATGCATTTTGGCTGCACGGTGTGGTGCACAGGGCATCCCACCAAAAGGCTTTATCTGCCCACATGGACTTATTTCTTATCAACTCATCTCAGTTTCTCCTCTTCTGGCTTGAAGGGAGCGTGATTAATATCACTTGTTGTATAACAAAGTCTACTGTGGCAGGGATAACTGCTCATTTGATAAAGGAGTCCCTGGGGTATGTGTGTGTGTGCCCCTTAGCTAATAGCACCCTGAGTTAATTTATTTTTGACTCAGAATACTAGAGTCAGGAGGAGTTGGTGGATTGACCAAACCAATCTGTGGACAGATTAGAGGTCATAGGTCTTTTAAGGAAGCAGCCATAAACAGCAAAGAGAAGGACCTGGAAAAAGTGAGTCAGAGAGGGCACCAGGGCTGAGCCACGGGCCAACTTTCCAGGCCATGTGCCTAGTGGTGTGTGACATCATTGGGGAACCTGGTCATCCTGGAGCAGGGAGGGAGGGAGTGTAGCGTTGCCCTTCCTTCTAATCCTCCTTTCCACCCACCCTTCCAGACTGGCCCAGTGAAGGGATATGGTGACTCTAAAGAATTTCCCAAGGCAGTGAGAGGATCAAGGGGGTGCTCTGCCCTCAAGAGAGCAGCCAGCTGGGCTTTCTGTCCACTGCACTGTGGACAGCTTCGTTAGGCAGCGTCATTGCTATCAGAGAGAGGTGGGCAGAGCAGGAAAGTGGTTCCGGAGCACAGGTCCAGGGATCTGGCAGCAAAACCTTGGTCCTTGTATTCAGCATATAAAAGAATTTATGCCCGCCACAGAAGTTATAGTAGAGAGGATATAATAGGTTTATTAATGATAGTATACCTTTAAGGAATCATCACAGGGAAAAGGGAGGCACCTGGGGAATCTAATGTAGTTCTGCAAAGGAACTGGGAGAAGCCTGTGTTCCCAGGTTGAATCAGTGTAAGGATGTTTCTGTTCTCCGGAGGGAGGTAAGAACTCAGAGAGAGCAGAAGGGCGAAGCAGGCTTTTAGACAGGAAAACGCCTTGGATAGGCAGAGAAGAGGGTGGCCCAACAGAAGAGAGACAAGTATATGTGGTTTCTGGAGAGGCAAGAGCTAGGAGTGGAGAGGAAGAGAGAAGAGGGAGGAGTGAGGAAGAGAGAGAGCTTGTGGGCGGAGAGCGCGTGGGCACATGCTCTCTCCAGTTTTATTCAAACTACGGCATGCCCAGTGTGAAATGAGCCCAGGGCACCCAGCCGAGGGCACCCAGCCCTGGGCACTTAGTGTGACATAAACCTAGGGTCTTTTTTTTGTAAATGGCTCGGTGGCTTGGGTAGGGTATGGGACTCATTAGAAAATGATGTCATGGCACAACTCCTCTCATCTTTGGTCATTAGTGTCTAATGCATTAAACCTGTTCTTAAGATGGTCTCTGAACTCAGGTGGGATATAATCAAAGTCATACTTTGGCTCTGTTACCACTAAGCTGCACCCCCAGCCTTTTTTTTTCTTTCTTTCATTCATTCTTTTTTTTTTTTTTTTTTTACTTTTTTTGAGACAGGATCTTGCTAAATTATGCAGACTGCCTCTGGTCTCGAACTTGCGATCCTCTTGCCTCTGCCTCCTGAGCCTTTGGGATTACAGGCATGCACCACTGTGCCTGGCTTCAGGTTAAACTTTCATATGAGCAATTGAAGGCCTGATCCACAGTCAGCACTTGGTCTCATTCTGGTCTCATTTAATATTGGGCTTTTCTATCATCTCTTTCCACAAATGTAGTCAATTTTGTTCCTGAATATTCCATCTAGTGAATTCCTTGTGTATGGTCACCCTTTATGTGGATGAAAATATGTATTTACAATGAAATGCTCATTGGTCTGACAAAATTCCATCATTAAATCTTCAGCATCATTTCTGTCACTGAGGCCATATTTTCCAACTACTGAGCCTTCTTCTTTGTTTCCAACTTTTACATTCCAGTCACCAGTAATTATCAGTGCATCCTAACTGTATGTTCAATCTAATTCAGATTGCAGAAGTTGGTATAAATCTTAACTATCTTCATTTTCAGTGTTAGTAGTGGGTATGTAGGTTTGAATAATAGTCATACTAACTGGCCATCCTTGTAGGCATATGGATATTATTCTATCACTGACAACATGGTACTTCACGATAGATCTTGATATGTCTATTTTGGTGATGAATGCAACTCCACTTTTCTTTAGTCTGTTTTTCCTGGCATAGTAGACCATATGATTATTTCATTCAAAGTGGCCCATGCCAGATCATTTCCTAGAATGTCTATGTTCATGCAACCATTTCCCATTTGATGATTTCTAATTTTCTGAGGTTTTACTATGTACATTTCACATTCCAAATATTAATGGTTGTTTCCAGTTGTTCCTCTTCATTTTGAGTCATGCCACATCAGCAAATGGAAGTCCCTGAGGCTTGACTCCATTTCTGTCATTAAGGTCAACTCTACTTTGAGAAGGAAACTCTTCCCCAGGCATCTTTTAAGTACCTTCCAGTCTGGGGGGGACTCATTTTCTGACACTATATCTGACAATGTTTCTCTGTTATTCATAGGGCTTTCAAAGGCTAAATGCAAGGCTCCAGGAATTGATAAAATACCAATAGAGATGTTTCAACAAACAGGTAAAGTGCTGGAGGTGCTGACATGTTTCTGCCGAGATTAGGAAAATAGCTACCTGGCCAACTGACTGGAAGAGATCCATATTTCCACCTATTCCCAAGAAAGGAGATCCAACTAAATGTGGAAATTATCCAATGATATCATTAGTATCATATACAAGCAAAATTTTGCTAACGATCATTCAAAAGTGACTTCAACATATACACACAGGGAACTGCCAGAAAATCAAGCTGAATTCAGGAGAGGGTGTGTAATTTGTGACATCATTGCTGATGTCAGATGGATATTAGCCGAAAGCAGAGAATACCAGAAGAACATCTATCTATGTTTTATTGACTATACAAAGGCATTTGACTGTGTGGATCATAACAAGTTACAGATAACATTGAAAAAAATGGGAATACCAGAGTACTTACTGTATTTATGAGGAATCTGTACATGGACCAGGGAGCAGCTGTTCAAAAAGAATAAGGAAACACTGCCTGAGTTAAAGTCAAGAACCATATGTGTCAGGGATCTATCCTCTCACCATATCTATTCAATTTCTATGCTGAAAAAATAATCTGAGAAGCTAGACTTTATAAAGCAGAATGCAACATCATGATTGGAAGAATACTCATTAACAAGCTGCATTATGCAGATGACACAATTTTGCTTGCTGAATGTAAAGAAGATTGAATATATCAACAATATAAAAATCCTTACAACTGAGTCAGTGAGCAACTTCATGATAAATGGAGAAAAGATTGAGGTTGTCAAAGACTTTGCTTTACTTGGTTCCACAATCAATATCCATGCAAGCAGCAGTCAAGAAGTCTAAAGACACATTGCATTGTGAAAAGCTGTTGCTTCTTAATTTGATGTGGTCCCATTTATCTATTCTTGTTGCAATTTCTTGAGCAATTGGGGTCCTATTAAGGAAATCTTTTCCAATGCCTATATGATGGAGTGTATTGCCTATCTTGCCTTCTATGAGTTTTAAAGTTTCTGGTTTTATGTTGAGATCTTTTATCCATTTTGAGTTAACTCTTGTGTATATTGAGAGA